>OY757261.1:8705077-8898927 GCA_963584085.1 Pyrausta aurata
TATGGAGTCATGTTGGTACATTACATGCTCCATATGGGCAACAATATTTATTTAGTGACGTTCACAAAAGATCCTAAATTAAATAAATTTCGAGTTTGATACATCTACTTACCAACCGTTGGTGTTGAAAAGCTTTAAGTCCATGATATAAACTTACCTTCTTTTGTGGCTTATGTAAAGAATAAATTAAATGATGCTCCTGAGTAGTAGTGACTCAATAAATGGATAAAGAGCTCTGAGGTAATATTCAACATCTGATTTATACACAAATGCAAATCGTGCGTAATACGTATCACATTATCATTACAATGATTCACTGTAGGTATTTATGTTCTTAAAGTACTTATTTGTACTGTAGTAAAACACTTTATTTAAAAGATTCCGACTAGAATAATTCGTCGCGTACGAAATAAAGTCAGAAATATTTTGGGAAATGAAAAAGGGGATTCATTTTATTTACTCTTGCATTTTAGTAGATGTTATTAAGTATCAATTGTAAATTAGTTCATCAAAAGAGAAACAATAAAAAAAAAGTTACGTACCCAGCTTAATTTATACGCATGACTGAAAGAAGTTATTTATAAAATACGTACAAAACAATGCAAAAGTAGGGCAATGATAATTAAATGAGTAATTGATAAAAATACGCAAAAGCATTTAACGGGGTCAAACTGAAATCCATATAATGGAAAAGTCGTGTAAGTTAATCACTTATTATAACCGATATTCGTCATTTTTACATTGTTGGATTTGTCTTGGCCCCGAATAGGATAATAATCATAAATGGGAACGGGGCGGGACGGGGTCGGGGCGAAAAGAAGTTCGCCAGGACCGTTATGAATAAAACTTCCATGATGCATAGATGAGAGCATAGTTTGTGTTTTTACGTAGAACAGTAATTATTTGGATTAGACTTGAGTACCTACAACATTTGTAATGGTATTATTATCTCGAAACAATGTTATTATTTTATGTGAGCATGTATTTTGTTGGTAAAATTACTCATTATGTGGGTAGATAGATATCTGCTAATAATCGTAGCCTTCATGCTTATAACTTGCCACGTGCGAAACAAAAGTTGCAGATAATTGTTCACACAAAGTTGTGAGCTGTAAATCTCTATTCTTTACCTGAGGAATCTTTTCAGAACAGCAATTAGGTATTCATAATCTCACAAGTTATTATAAAGTAGGTACTAGCGTTTTCCGCGACTGAGTCCACCCGTTTTGAGTTTGCTCCCTTTCCGTCGCAGCGTGATGATTTATAGTTTATAGAAAGCCTTATCCGATAAACAAGCTATCTAACAAAATAATAATTTTATAATTCGGTCCAGTAGTTCCTGAGATAAGCGCGTTTAAACAAACAAACTCTTCAGTTTTATAATATTATGTATAGATTCTAATAACACACAACAGCTTTAATAAAATGCTGATCGTGGATTATTTTTAAGTATGCTTACGAGAAGGTACGCATGTATATGTAACTACTTAATTTTAGTTTTTGGGAGCCCACCACGGACGAGTAAATATTTTTTTTTTTCATTTGTTCACAGGCAAACGCAGAGATGTTGTGAAAGGCGTAGATGGCAGGTTTTCATCAGGGCAGCTTGTGGCTATCATGGGACCATCAGGCGCTGGGAAGAGTTCTTTACTGAACGCGATTTCTGGATACAGGTTCGTGTTTTACCACCCGTTAAAATTACTGATTTTGGTTATGGCAGCTAATTTCAATGAGATCAGCTGAGTGCCTAACATTGATAGGAACTGAACGGGGAAATATTAAGAATATTTGCTATCGAATGTGCAAGTGCAAAATATTATGCGACCTTGTGTAGGTACCTACTTTTTAGACATATTACCAGAAATAAACCCTCCTATGGTCAAAACAACAAAATTTACGACTCGTTTCTGTCGACTTTTAGCGTGACGATACATTTAGTGAACCTTTGAGTTTTATTCCAAGTATCATTGTGGATTCACATAAGTACCAAACCAACCAACTTAACGAACAAACCTAGAGTAGAGGAAGGTGCAAAGCACTCCTTGCATAATTAGGGATTGAGATTTACAGCGAGATGAGATATGAGATTTTAAACTTTTGCGTTGCATAACAATGAGAATTAGACATGACGGGTCTAAACACATCTACACATTATGATTAGACACAGGGTCTAATCATTAGGGCTGGAAATGATGATGATGATGATGTTGATGACAGTATAGTAACTTTACTTGACAGGTCTGCAGGAGTTAGCGGCGAACTACTTGTTAACGGACAGCCAAGAAACGAGCACATATTCCAAAGATCATCATGCTACATCACTCAGGAAGACCTCCTACAGCCTTTGCTCACAGTCAGAGAGGCTATGGACGTGGCTGCCAAGCTAAAATTGCCGAAAGGGGCGAAGGTCCACTCAGAGGAGATACTGCAAGAGCTTGGGCTGTTGGAACATCAGCACACGAAAACCGATTGCTTATCTGGGGGACAAAAGAAGAGGTAATATGAGTTGTTTGTACTCATTTCAAATGTTTTCACTGAAATCTCCTAGCATTATTCAAATGCAACCGTCAGACCTGTACATGTGTTTTTTATCACCTGTGTAACTAAGTGCAAAAAAGATTGCTCTATTCAAATAGTTTTAGTTAGTGGTTTCAGCATCCATCATCACATTGTCTGCCTAGTAATATTGTAGCTAAGTACAAATCTCAACTTCGCACTTAATAATTTACCCAACCACGTTGTAACTACGAGAAATCAAATCAAATCGTTCACAGGCTATCAATAGCACTTGAGCTAGTGAACAACCCACCAGTCTTCTTCCTGGATGAGCCTACCAGTGGTCTGGACACGGTGACTACAGTGCAGTGCGTGAGGCTTCTGAAGCAGTTGGCAAGGCAGGGGAGAACGGTTGTGTGCACCATACACCAGCCGCCGGCATCGCTGTTGGAGTTGTTTGATCAGGTATGGCTGGTTAGCATATCATATTATTTTCTTCATCCTTATTATGTAAATGATCCGAGCCTTTGTTGTGCAAGTTGTCTGCGTACATTTCGGTTGTTGTAGATTTAGCGGCGTGTAGAGTTGTTAAATTTTGGGATTCAATATTTTTTTGTAAGCCGGTATTTGGAGTACGGATCATACCACCTCACACTTAACGTGAAACCTTTAACCATATTAATATTGGTTTTATTGTTTATGGTTAAAAAGAAATAATCAGTAGGATCGTCTACAGGGTAGAGTGCCCAAATTGGTATATATATTATGAGTAATGTATGCCTATTTACTTCCTCATTTAAATAAGATTAATTTTATTGCACTTTCAAGTTTGGGTTTTGGCTTCGGACTCAGTTTTTCCTTTTCGTGGACTTCCTAGAAGTTACTGAAGTCTCTTGAAGAACTCTTGAAGCTACTGTTTTCATCATTAAATCGGAATGGTCATGCGTTGAGTCAACAAAAGGAAAACATGCTTTTGTATTGGTAATTTTTACCAATGCATAATGCAAATGTCTGTTTATAATTCCGAGTCAGTAGCTCAATAAACCTTATTTAACCGAAGCACGACGTTTTTATAACATTAAAGAACTATTGTAATTTAGTGTTCGAGGAAGTCATAATAATACAAAGGTACAGACAGAGACATTATTCATTATGAGCTGGTTTTATGGTGTCTTGGGCGAGATATAAATCGAGTGAAAAATATTCTTTTTGGACTATAAGTTACGATCCCGAGATAAAGACATAACTTTCTTATATGGTTAGGGAGCTCATTATTGCAGGAATACAAAATGAGAATGAAAATAACTACACATCTTTTTTTCTCTAGTAAATAACCGATCGAACTTACGTAGATTCCTCGGTGACTACTTCCCTCTATTATTATTTTCTGGCAAGAGTTGGTATTCTAGATGTAAAGGCAAAACAAATAAATTCTTACCTATAGCAGAATTCTAAAACTGAGAAGTAAAAATGTATATGTGATAAATTACAAATACTATAAAAAGAAACTATTAAAAATCCAATAAAATAAACAGACTGGATATAAGAAGATCTTACATACAGAATACAGTATCGATTAAATCATGAATTATAAGTTAAGTAGGTACTTAACAAAACTGTTAAAGAGCTAATGTAACTACTAATGAACTGATCATGACGAGTGAAGATTATGACCACTTTACGCGCAACGAGAAAAAACATCAACAATTTATGATACACGAGAATGTAACATAATGACATAATTTCATGTATTTTTTCTAGAAATCAATACCAAATAATAAATCGATAAATAATTATGAAGATTGGTCATTGTTATACGCTACGTAGTTGGTTGTTGGGCCTGAATGGCGTGTTCTGGCTTCATTGTTTACTTACTGATTTGCATGATAACATGATTGGGGCAATTAAAAAAGGGATTTGTGATTTATCCGCCAATTACGAACGAGAAGTGTTTCATTTTGGAATTTTCCTAAGAAACAGTATCTTTCTTTCCTGTGGCTTTTTTCCTTAATTTTACGACAGGGAAAGACCTTTTTGAATTGGCTGCAGGTTTTGAGTAGGTTTACGCATAAAAAAATGTGTAGGCATAACTCATTAAATTGAAGCACAAGTGATGAAAGATTTTTTCGTCTTTACCTTAATTTTTTAAACTTCCTAGGATTATTATTTATTTCCTCATCGTACGTACCTAGGTGCCTATCTACAAACCTATATCGAATACACAAAATTTGACATAGCGATCTTCATTTTCAGGTGTACGTGATTGCCGATGGTCGTTGTATTTACCAAGGCGACACCGCTGCTATGGTTCCGTACTTACAGAGCGTCGGCCTCCCGTGCCCAAGACACCACAATCCAGCTGATTTCAGTAAGTTGACATGAATGTTTTCCTCGGATAAGGCAAGCCTGATAACATGCCTGTTATTGCTTTTTATTGTAGTATTTTTAAGCCCCGCTATTTTCTAAACACTAAAGACAGTGCCTAATCTTTCTTTTTCGGATACCTTCTAAAGAAGGACAGATTAGTAAGACAAGTGCGATCCAAAAAAATCCCTGCATAACATTCAATGGTAACCCTTTATCCGTAATCCTGAACCTTATTCATTACATGTCGTGTTGACATTAATCTTCACACAAATGCACCAGCAGTGTAACCACAGCAGCAATGTTTTTGAAGAGTATTGACTTGCAACATCTATGGAACTCTCAAGTGTTGTTGAAAATCGATGTCAAGATTTAAGTGATATCGACATACCTTGGCATGTTGAGTTGTTTGAAGTAAATTGACCTTCATTGTCTGTGTTGTAAAAACACAAGTCAAACACCATAATTGCCCACGCTCATTAACTTTTCGACCCTGAAAGTGTAAGATTTCGTTTTGCCCCAAATCACCGTATTCTCAAGGATACGGATTTGACAAGCCAGAATTATTTTCTCACGCATCAATGCACTTGAGAATAAACGAGACCTATACATTTTTGCACCTTTTAAGATAAGACTGCATGGTTGTAATTAGCCATAGTTAAAGTCAAAGATAATGTAACGATAAATATTCTATTGTAAATCAACACGTCCAGTCCGTGTTACGAGTATACCGCACTCATTATATTGTTATTAATGTATTTCATCGCTGATGGATATAGTACCGGTACCAATTACATGGATGTTATAAAATATTACTTAACGCAATAAATATTTATTGACTTCTAAAGACACACACCATGCATTTAATGACTTATTATTGATCAAGTGTTTATTGTTATTGATTTAATTCCTTATGGAGCATAAGTTCATTGACTCTAGCATGAAATAAATGATCGGTATTTAACAAAACTTTGTTTCTATTCTTCCAGTAATAGAACTAACAGAGAATCCAGTGAACATAGACATCCTCAGCGAAGAGATAATGAATGGGAAAATCTACAAATCCGCCAAAGTTGAGAGCACTCCCGAACCAGTCAACAATTTGGAGCTCAAAATCTGTTATCAAGAAGAAGACGATGCTCACGAGACAGAGATAATGCTGTCGAATGAGAAATGTACTTACAAAGTGCCGACGTACAAGGAGACGGATTCTTTGAGTTCGGCATCCAGTCAGATCTCACAAGTGAACTCTTCGATGGCATGGATGAAGGTGCAGACCAGCGAATCATGCTCATACGCGACGACTTATTGTGAACAGTTCTCTATACTGCTATGTAGGATGTTGAAACAGATCTTCAGGAACCGACAAGGTGGGTAGTGGGAACTTACTTCATGATCTCCTACTTTGGTACTCGTTATTCTTTGTGGCGATTGATATAACTGATTGAAGTAATGCTAAGGTTATGATAGATCATCTTGGGATGTTACGTAAAAAAAAAATGATTCCCACACAGGATCCCCATCGCAATATGAGCAGATAAATTTACAGTTCACTATTTTTCTTTCAAAAGAATAATTTAGTTTACAGAAGGGCAAATAGTGTTATAGAGTTCTTCAAGTGAAGTGTAACGTTAAGTAATGCATTTTCACAAGGGCGATGACCGCGAGACATATATATTTGTGGTTTACTGCAATGCTATTTATAACCAACGCGCAGTGAAATTAGGGTCAGTACAGTACATTCTGTACTTATTTATTACTTATTGATGCACAGTTGTCCCATTTTAGAGTACTGGGTAACCAGCGTATCAATAACGGTAATGTGGATTTGAAAAGTCAAAACGATTGTGAGCAGCTTTTTAACTGATAGTTCTTTGATAATGTATATGTTATACAAAATTAAGTAAACTTCACAAATACACTTTTCTGAGATTTACTAAACATCCCTTAGTAATGATCCAACGAAAGTGTGCCTATTACTCCTTAACGTTTTACTGAGCCATGGCCATGTGTCTTCTTAGGCTGTTTAAAGAAATTGCAAAAAGGTTAGTTGACATCACAGGAGACCGAAGAGCTGGCAGCTACCTCGGACAAAGAATAAGTCTGGCTATTCAAAGGGGAAACGCTGCCAGTATCTTCGGTACTTTACCTATAGGGACTTCTTTTAATAATATATTTTAGTTTTTAGGTTATTTTTTTCTGTCTTAATATGATGCATGTCATTGTTTTAATTTCAAATAAAATTCTATATTAATGATATAAATAATACACACTTCATGATTCTTACTAGTTATTACCGCAATGGTTTTCCCGTACATTACATGCATTATTATTTTTTCAATAATTACACTTGCAACGTTTGTTTTTTTCAGGTCTCTGGATCCAGTTAATCCACCACATAATGTGCGGGGTGCTGATCGGCATTTGTTTCTTCAACATGGCAAACGACGGAACGCAGATGTTCAACCATCTAAAGTTATGTGTTGGTCTCGTCATCTTTTTTGCGTACACACAAATCATGGTTCCAGTTCTTGTATGTAAGTAGCTTACTATCTGGTAGAGTTGACAAAACTATATAAAACATAGAAACACATTCATGTAATTTCATTATTACGCCTCCAATAATATGTGATAATTTTACTACGTATAGTTGTTGTGCTGCTCGAGCTGGAACTTTTACTTTACGGAACCCTCCGTAGCCGAATGGCAAAAAACGGCACTCTTATAATTTCGTCAAGTCTGTCTGTCTGTCCGTCCGTATGTCACAGCCACTTTATTCTGAAACTATTAGCATCACACAGCTGAAACACGTAAAATTTCTTTTAAAATGACATTGAGGTTCCTAAAACCATTTTTTCTAAAACTATAACATTTAGGAGATGGACGTTTTCAAAGTGGTAACTCTCTAACTTTTGAATTAAGACAGTTAAATTTTGAAAAAAATGACACAATGTAGATCATAACAAATACTTTCAAGGAAGATTAGTTTAAACGAGACTCAACTTTACAAAAAAATCTAGATCAGCGTTCAGCTTTGAATACCAATATGTAGTAGGTACCATAAAATACTTTTCGATTAAACTAACGTTGGGATTCAAATCCCACAGAATTGTTAAAATATTATAAGCTTTACCAAATGTTAAATACAAAAGAACGTCGGTCCCAGTTCGTCATTACTTCTGATTCGATGAATTGATCACAATTATAGTAAAAAGTCAATTTACAGTTATTATTAGTATGGTTCTCACCGGCAAGACCTTTTTACAATAGTCCCATCTAATTAAAATAGGTACAATCATGTCATTTGATAATCATTATGAAGCGAAACCTTAAGTGGTTGGCGACAAAAAAGGAAAATGCTCACTTGCAATTAGTTATTCTTCTGGTGATAATTGCTATTTTTTGTCGTAGTTGATAAATCTATAGTGAAAAGTAGTGTGTTTTTTATGGTTAGGTATCTATTTTCTTTAGGTGATAGATAACCTTTTATGTATTCTTAACAAAAAAAAACACTATCAGGAAAAAGTACCTAAGTATATTTAAAAATAGAATTTATTTTATATTAATCATGCTTAGTACGAATAATTTAACTAAAGTATAAATTGTAAAAATCATAACGTGATTGTCCAAAAATGATTTTTGTGTGGGGATTATGACAATATTGATAAGTTTAAAATAGCATTTATTTTATATTAATCATGCTTAGTACGAATAGTTTAAACAGTAAAGTATAAATCGTAATAATCATAACGTGTTTGTCCAAAATTATTTTCATGTGGGTATTATGACAACATTGATAAGAATTGGCATACGCGTGTACAGTGCGTCAAGGATCTTCTGGCCAACCGATGACATTGTCAGGGGGCGCTTATTCAAAAAAGGTAGACAGAGTAAGAAAATCTCCCTTGATTCAGGGAGTCTATTATTTATTAGGGTATTTTTATTTATCACCTTTTCTAGCGAATATTTTTTTACCCATCTATGGAAACGTCAAAGAAAAGATTTCATGGATGGAAATGTCGTAGAAGGAATTTTCTACCATAAGAGGCATATAATGTATGTTTCACCGATTTTAGACGCAAAACAATTGTATTATCAATAAAAACCATTGAAAATTAAAATTTAATTTAGCTATACGGTATTTAAAAACAATAATATTAATACTTTACACATAACACGTACGAAAATAAAATAAAAGGGAAAAACTATTGTTAAATTGGGGAGACTTCCTACACTCGATCTGGCAACCGGATTTTTGAATTTGACAGCGTTAGTTCCGACTGTCACCGTTGGCCAGAAAATCCATGTCGCACTGTATGAGCTTTGATCATTCAGATAAATGACATTTTACTAATGGTGAAAGATTATCATCATAGTCATCTACAATATATATAATAAAATAGCACAATTTTGTAACAGCGTGATCTAATACCACATCTTTCTGGCTTCTAATCGATAAATCTGTTCAATCATGCCTACCTACAATACAGCCTTTCTTTGGAATTAGTGTATCATACGCATTAAAGGTCAGAAAAAACCGGTTAAGTGCGTGTCGGACCCGCGCACTGAGGGTTCCGTGCCACCCTTAACTGAATTCAGGGTCCACTTACTTTCACTTAACGAAAACATCACAATATATTGCGACGGCAAAAATAACTTTGTTTTTCATAGTGTTTGTATGAAAGACAAAGTTATATTTGCGGTTGATAAAAATGTGCAATATCTCAAAAACTACTGGTTCGATCTCCTTCAAACCAATTTTCGTTGCAAGTTTTTGTTGAGATCTACATCATATATTTTTTTCAAAATTTTCACTTCCTTAGTTCAAAAGTTAGAGGGGGGGGGACGCCCATTTTACCACTTTGGAAGCGTCTATATCTCAAACCTTACACTTTAAGAAAAAATGGTTTTAGAAACCTCAACATCATTTTAAAAGACCTATCCATAGACACCCCACACGCATAGGTTTGAGTAAAAAAAAATTTTTAGGTTTTAGTTTCATGTATGGGAGCCCCCCTCAAATATTTTTTTTTTTTACTTTTTGTATCTGAATCGGAAAGCGGTGAATAAAATACACCTACCTACCAAGTTTCAGCTATGTGATGCTTATAGTTTCAGAATAAAGTGGCTGTGACATACGGACGGACAGACAGACAGACAGACAGACAGACAGACAGACAGACAGACAGACAGACTTGACGAAACTATAAGGGTTCCGTTTTTTGCCATTCGGCTACGGAACCCTAAAAAGGTATACACACTTTCAATCACTGTTCGGCACCAAAGAATTATTGGAATTTTTGTGCTTGAATTGACAATTGTTTGGATAGAGTGGTCATTTTAATATTAGGTATGTCGACCATAAGACTAGTAAAACTCAAGTAGTATTACAATAATATAATAATAATAATAGTCCCCCTAGCCGATTTCGACTACGGTGGCCAGTCACAACGACTAACCGACTGCGCGGGAGATATTATAGTGCACAAGTGTGTGCACAAACACAGGCGCACTCTCTATTCCTTTCACTCTCATAGCCCGATGGGACAGCAATCTGACACGACCGGAGAGAGATACCAACGGCTTTACGTGCTTTCCGAGGCACGGGGGTGAAACACCGCCAACTTCCCAACTCCGGGCATTCCTGAAAATTTCTAAACAGAAAAACCCACATATTTTTGGCCCGACCCGGGAATCGAACCCGGGACCTCTGGCGCTGCGCCACCGAGGCAGTTAAAATAAATAATTAATTGAACTTAACAATTCTTTTAACCGATTTCATTTATATATTTTATGTAATAATACTTTGTAGAAGGGGTTATCGGAAATAAATTTGTATCAGACATCTGCCATTGAACCAGACGTCGCGCTTGTGGTGTCTTCATACAAACTTTTCTTACTCCTTCTAGATCCCCAAGAAGTAAAGCTGGTCAAAAAAGAGCATTTCAACCGTTGGTACAGCCTGACCCCTTACTACGCTGCGCTGACGGTCTCCAAGCTGCCTGTGCAAGTGTCACTGAACTGTCTCTTCTGCACCATCGTGTACTTCATGACAGGGGTGCCGTTCTCTTTGGCCAGGTTCATAGCGTTCTGCTTGATTGGAAACGTGGTGTCACTGGTCGCTGAGGGCATGGGACTGGCTATTGGATCTGTGTTTAACGTCAGAGTGAGTATCATATATGAAGCTTGTTTGTTCCACATTATAAGTAAATAAATATGCTCTAGAGTCTAGAAAACGCACCTTCGTTTCGAAGTATGGAATTTTCTTCTTTGTGTAACGAATACCAGACAACGATTTTCACTGGGGCGTCTCCCATATATCCATGAACTCAGGTACAAATGTTCGTGCTCATAACAAACATTTGCCTCTTGCGGGATCCGAAACTTGTGATTGTTGCAAAATCCTCAGTTTTATGCACTTTGACGACTTTATAAGTCAGTCAACCAATAACAAAAGTTTTGTAGTTTTATTGCACATCCAGACAATATGCTGTTCTCTCTTCGTAGGTAGGGGCAGGGTTTTTCCAATCGTGTTTATTTTCAGCAGATATTGAAAAAGAAACTTTGATCTGTTAATTCCAAATATTTTAAAATTAAAGACGATTTAAGACTCCTTAAAATAAAGTGTATTTAAAAAGAAGTTCGGTTTTTTTTAATATTGCCAATACCAAAATGTCCTTAAACACAAAATCATTTACCTTTTATATTGTTCCCAGAACGGCTGCGCCATTGGCCCCGCATCCATTGCTCCATTCCTCGGGCTCGCCATCTACGGTTTCGACTTCGCACACCGGATTCCGCTCCTCATGAACATCGTCATGAAGACATCGTTCATCCGCTGCGGCGTGGTCGCGATGGTCCTAACAATCTTCGGCTTCGGGCGATCTCCTCTCGACTGCAAAGATGTCTACTGCCATTTCGCAAAGCCCGACGTATTATTCAAGTACTTGGACATAGAACGGACATCTGTCTGGTTCGAAATCACGATCATGCTCAGCATAATGTTCGTCTTCAGATCTTTGTGCTTTATCGGCCTCAAGTGGCGCTTTGCCACATGATTAGCTACTTGTGGCACATTGTGATTCATGATTACCTGTCCTTTTAGGTGCTCGCTAGTACAAAGTTGTTTGTAATAGCATGTGATAAGTCTAACTTAATTAGAATATGTAAAGTAAGTACCTATGAATGTCGCTGATAGCTTTGATGTAGATCTTTTAATATAGCTCGAATTAGAATGACATCAGCCAAAGATAATTTTCGCGGGTAAGTACGTGAAAATATGGTGACTGATATTTTTTTGTATACATTATCCAGTGATATTACGATTTTAGAGTTATTAAATAATAATGTACCTATCTATAATGTGCTACATAAGGATGACTTGCCTTAATTTAATGTTTTTATAGAATTAAAAAATAAAGTAGATAGGAGAGCATATTTGTAATTTTGTAACATACAGAATATGTCAAGGGTATGTAATTTTTACAGATGCATTTGTAATAAAAATATATTAAATAAAACTTTTTTTATTTGAATATTGATTCGGTTGGGCTATCTTGAAATTATTTCAAGAAATAAAGATGTTTTAAATTCTCGTTAACTCGCGACTATGAAAAAAAAATCTTCGATTTAGATATTGCTAAGGTCTGGTGATGGTAGCGAAGGATGTATCAAAGGAATCCCTGAAATATTTGTGTCGTAAGCGTAATATTCGTAAGATGCTAAGATAAATTGAATCAGAGTTTTGAAAAAATCTGAGGAAGATAGCAAACATACGTATACGCAATTCGTTTCTAGAGTCTAATGTTCGACTCTAGAAACGAATTGCGTTATCATCCATTGGTTTCAAATAACAAAATAAAAAAATGGACTACAATGATGACTAATCTATGAGACGATTTATACTATATTATGTATTCTGATTGGGGATAAAACTGACCGTTCGATGTCGCCACCATGTTTTCCATATAGGGTGTAAAAAAGTACGAGCAAAACGCTTTAAGTTCATTTCCTCTCCTTGGGTCAATTTGATTTTTCCACACTAGAGTGAAAAAACAGTTTTTTGTTCATTTATCCACACTGGCGGCTTGGTGTGGAAAAATGGACAACGTGAAAAAAAAGTTTTTATTCTCTTTATCTTCCATTAGCTTTTTTAAATAATATAAAAAGAATAATATAAACCATAAGTACTAAAATATAAATAATAAAATCAAACATTGCCCAATATGTTTTACTAATTTTCGCCAATACCCTGCATCTGGTGTGTCCCCATTCGTCCAATATATTCATCTATTCCACATCAAGCCAGTGTGGATAAATGGTTAAAAATTCCAATTACTCATTAACGCCCAGAAAATACATTCATATCTTTCATCAACAACTATTAGATAACAGTGTATAAAAACTAATCATACACTTTTGCATTTATATTTGAAGGGATTGCGTTGCAATATAAGGAAATAGATTTTCAGGCTTTGAGAAGATTACGTGAAAATTATCGAAACGGTTCCGAACCGTACATTTATTTCCCATGACCAGAGTTAAATTACTACATTGTTTTGTGTATCGATTTTACTGTAAAATACAGGATTTTCAGACGTAAATACATGGAGTGTGACTTCCGATTCCTATTTTGGTTGTTTAGTAGAACCGTCAGTCATAATTATAAGCGGAAAATAAAGTGTCGTGTCTATATGCGATAGTCGCATGTTTCGCCACACTCGTATTTCAATTATTATAATTATATTATTATAAGAGACGAGGAAGTTAAAGGCAACATTTTAAAATCGGACAGCCTGTATCAGATAATATTATCAGACATAATCTGATGCGCGATAACAGTAAATAATGCATATAAAAAAAGCGATCTGAAATCGTTTTGATTACTACGTTTTCACAAGTGCCCGAGTAATATGGCTACCGTAAAAGTCACTCAGGGGATATTGAGAGGTGCTAAGTCACAAACGGAAAGTGGCTTCGAATATTACGAATTTTTAAGCGTGCCCTACGCAAAACCACCAATCGGCGATTTACGGTTCAAGGTAGATAATTTTCTTTTACATTTCACCACCAACTTTTAAAGGTCTCTCTCTCTCTTAAATGCCTATGAATGAATCCATTAGCTGTAATAAAGCCAGTTCTTTCGATTCGAAGAGTTATAAGTTGGAGCTGAGGTTATAATATTTTTTGTTATTTCATAGGTTCTATAACTATCATAGCAATACTTAGGTAAAGACCGGAAGTTTAATTTAAGTCGAAGTCAAAGGAACATCAATTTATAATTTTATATCTTGAAGAGTTATAAAAGTCTTAAGTGTCGTAGTCGGATTGTATAACCCGTATATTAAATGTGTTAAGTTACGAACTCGACATAAGAGCACTTTCGATGTACCCGTTTGTAGGACTAATTACCGCAGAAATGGTTTTATTGTTAGAGCAACAAGCAAGTGGGTACAACTCAAGCTTCATACATACAGATATATTTCATGAGAAGTTGACACGATTTCGTCTTCTATTGAAAACGAATGTGTAGTGTGTTATGTAAGTATGATAATAATTTATTGTTACTTTTAAATAAGTGCTTATAATCTTTCTTTGAATGCTGTGCTGCATAAACCGACGCGCCGGCGCGTCGGGTTATATATACAGCCAGCATAAAATCTAACATAGAGGCGGCGAATGTCTCGCTGTATTACATCATGGCTAGCCATGATGAATAACGTAAGGCGGCGAATACATTCCGGAGATTTTTTATTCAGCTGCATTCAATTCGTCTAATTGTAGAACCGCCGCATTTCAAAACGGCACTGTTTTTGATAACGGCTAGCCGTAATGTAATATGGTCGATTATACAATCCGACTGCGACATAGGTACAACATGAATACAAAACCATTACCATCTTTAATTTTCGGTAAATTATTTATTCATTTCTATTTTAGAGCCCTCAGCCACCTGAATCATGGGACGATGAAAGAGATGCTACAAAATATGACAGAAGCAATATGTCGTGCCAGGGAAACTTGATGGCTGGTACTGATGTAATGGGCAGTGAGGACTGTCTTTATCTGAATGTCTTTACGCCACAACTTCCCAGTGATGGCTCAGACCCACTGCCCGTTATTGTAAACATCCATGGAGGTGGGTTTGTAGTAGGAAATGGAATAGTAAAAAGTGAAAATGGTCCCGATTACCTAGTCGAGCAGAACGCTGTCGTAGTTATGATCAATTACAGAGTAAGCGTCTTTGGATTTCTTTCATTAGATATACCAGAAGCAGCTGGAAACATGGGCTTAAAGGACCAAGTCAAAGCCTTAGAATGGGTTAGAGATAATATTGAAAATTTCGGTGGGGATAAAGATAATGTAACTATTATGGGACTAAGTGCTGGGTCTGCATCGGTCGAATACCTGATTCTATCTCCTACAACCGAAGGCTTATTCCACAAAGCCATCTTGCAGTCTGGCTCTGCTCTCAATCACTGGGCCATTAATCTGGAACCTTTAACTTTAGCCCGAGAACTTGTTAAAATTTTGGATTACAAGGGATCTTTAGATGACAGTAAAGCAATGCACGACTTTCTGTTAGAGGTACCCGAATCAAATATAATGATGGCGTCTGTACAAGCAGTCGCTAAATGTACATCAATCAGATTGTTCTTTGGGTTTGTACCAACAGTTGAAAGAGATTATGGAAATGGTGATGCATTTTTAACTGCCTTTCCTTACAAGTCATTCAAAGAGGAAAAATTTCATAAAGTTCCAGTTTTAAGAGGATTCACTGACAGAGAGGGATTTTTGACAAATATAATGAATGCAACTGCGATGAAAAATATGACTGAACAAAAACTGTTGGTCGATTATTATCCATTCAGTGTTGACGCAAACAAAAAAGATCAATACAATGAAAGATTGTTGTCCACTTACTTAGAAAAAAAATCTGATGTTGCATTTGAAAAAAAGTGTGAAGATTTCTTTTCCGATTTAGATTTCGCGGCTGGTGTGTGGATAGCTGGAAAGTTGCAATCTAAGCATGTCCCAGTCTATATGTACCAGTTTGGATATAGTGGAAAAATTAATTATTTCAAAAACTTAGTAAGGTTATTTATGCCTGACAAGATCTCGAAGACTGACTTAAATGAACCAGGTGCATTACACGGGGATGACTTTACTTATTCCATTAAATATGACACCATTCAAGGTGCCAATGAAGACGATCTGTTAGTACAGAAAAGAGTTGTATCAATGTGGACGAATTTCGCAAAGTTTGGGTAGGTGACTTTACTATTCAAAATAATAATAATTTTTAATATTTTTTTCATTAAAAACACCATTGAATTGCATGCCAATATGACAATACAAAACACCAGATATTGCGGAGATAGATGGATATCTATCCAGTTAGATATATCTATCTATACTAATATTATAAAGCTGAAGAGTTTGTTTGTTTGTTTGAACGCGCTAATCTCCGAAACTACTGGTTCAAATTGAATAATTCTTTTTGTGTTGGATATTCCAGTTATCGAGGAAGGCTATAGGCTATATAACATCACGCTACGACGAATAGGAGCAAAGATATAGTGGTAAATGTGTAAAAAACGGGAGAAAGAAGTCACTATTCCACGCGGACGAAGTCGCAGGCAAAAGCTAGTATAAGATAAAATAAAGCGTAGGTAATATTTTCTTATATTATATTTTCCAGAAAACCTATAACCGACACGTCAGAGCTGATAGGAGTGGATTGGCCTAAGTTTTCGGAAGAATCACAAATATACCTAGGGATCGACAAAGATTTACAATTGCAGACGGACTACAGACCAACGGAGATGGCGATTTTTGAAGAACTGTACGACGAATCGTTTATGCACTAGAGCTTGTGAAAATATACATCAATCTGAGGAATAACCCGATAGTCCTTAGTTTTTAACAATTCCTGCATTGAATTGTGACATAATTTTTAAACATATACACGTATTTTGTTTATTAAGTATTCACTTAAGCACTATATTTTCACCGGCTTCATTACCGACTTTAAAAAAAGGAGGATAATAATTCGACATGTATGTGTGCGATATTATTGGAACTTAATATTATTTGAATATGTTGATCTATTAAGGCTACCAAGCATGTGTGGAAAATTTCATATGTGTAAGTATGTATGTTAATACACGAATTTATCGAAAACCAGAAGACATGAGGTAGTATGAGCCATACTCCACCACGCGGACTCAGTGTGAATTGGCGGAGGGGTGTTTGCAAGGCAAGCAACCTTGCTGTCAGATTTTATCAAGCCGCCCATATAGGGCCTCTGACTAGGCTTAACGACTAATATCAACCGATATGTAGCCGGGAACAACTGCTTAACGTGTCTTCCGAATCACGGAGATGCTCGTGATATACGTCACTTATATGGTCACCCATCCAAACACCGACCGCGCCGTAAGTTGCTTAATTTCGGTATTACTACCGAAGCGCTGCCACCACTGCGCTACGAGCACCTCACCTTTTTAGGAAAATTAAGTATATTTCAATTAAGGGTATAGGGTATAGTGTAATTTTCATCAAAATTATTGGTCTAGTAGATTTTGAGATATATAATAGCTAATAACTAAATTATGAATAAAAGGAATTGTCAATTTTGTTCTTTTTAAGGCATTTAATTTTTGACATGTTTTCTTCAATTTTGTCTATTGCAGGATTGTTAAGCTATATGTTATAGTTTATTATGGTGATAATTTTTAAACGAACGCCATTAGTAAAATTTCATTTCAGTATTTGAATAATCAAAGCTACGTTGCCAATAACACGCGTATGCCAATACTTATCAATGTTGTCATAATCCCCATTTAAAAATAATTTTGGACAATCACGTTATGATTATTACGATTTATACTTTACTGGTTTAATTATTCGTACTAAGCATGATTAATATAATGCTTCGGCTACATTAGCGGGCGAATATTTGTATCGTGTTGGCGCGACAAAAACATCGTGTTCGGGTATAGGCGATGTTCTTGTCTGCATTAAGGCGGGCGAAGATTCGTGTCGAGTTAACGCGATGCATCGTGCTGGATTGTGTTGTTCATTTTATTGAGATGGGCTCTGTAGTATGCCATTAATGAATCTTTTTTCATCTTCATTTCTTCTACTGTGGTAAGCCAACTTAGATAGATAGATAGATAGATAACTCTTTATTGCACACAAAATTAGTGAATTTACAAATTTGTTTAAAGGAAATGTACAATTTAGGCGGTCTTATCGCTATAAGCGATCTCTTCCAGACAACCATAAACTTAGCATATTTTTAATTCGAATCCACGCATCGTGTACCAAGAGTTTCTTTTTATGGTTAGGGCTCACTAGGTTTCCATATAATACGCGATAACACGATGTACCCGGCCACATACATCGCGTTAACACGAATATTCGCCGTAGCCCGCTAATGTAGACGCAGCATAAAACATAAAAATAAATAAATTCATAGATAAAAATCAGGCTAACAAGCTGCTTCACAGTTTACCACCAGATTTTGTATTGAACGATAACCCGAATTTTAAATCAGTCAATCATCATAAGTTAGATTCCAAAATCTCGATACGCAAAATGAACGCGTGTATACCTCGTGTGTTCATAAGTTTTGAGACGAAAAAAAAGAGGCATAACTTTTTAAATAATTAACTTATATTTCTAAAATTTACAGTGAACACTTAGTAGATAATAATCAACAATAAAATATATCTTTTATTCAAAATGTCCACCCTTGTTTTTAATACAGGCCCTTAGACGATTTGGCCAATCATCAATGGCGGCACGAATCTTTTCTAGCGGGATTCGCTTTGCTTCTCGAACAAGAGCTCGCTTCAGTGACTCCAAGTTTGGGTGGGACTTCTGGCAGGCCCTGAGCTCTAACTCAGTCCATAGAGAATAATCCAGCGGGTTGAGGTCGGGGCTGGAGGAGGGCCATTTGTTCGCCGCGATGAAGCCGGCACATTTTCCCTCAACCAAGCTTGGGTGGTTTTTGCTTTATGGGATGGTGCTGAGTCTTGCTGGAAAACCCAAAATTTGTTGTTAAATAAAGTATGAGATAGGGGTTTCACAACAGGCTCTAAGATGTCATTTTGATAATTCTTGGCTTTCACTTTGACGCCTTGTTGACAGAAATGGAGCGGAGTGACACCTTCATACAAACTCCCCACCATACCATCACACTTGCCGGATGATGAGTATGCGAGACATTCCGTGCTGAAGCTGGGACATCCTTGCTACTTTTGGCATAGACTTTATTGTTTTGTCGGTTGAACTTTTCTTCGACATTAAAAAAAATTCTCATCGGTGAACAGTATCTTCCTCGCATCGTGTCTCCTAAGCAGTAATGGACAACGTTCGCGTCGCAATTTACGCAGCCGATCGTTTAAAAAGTGAACTTTTCTACGGCTATACGCCTTTACCTTAAGATCATATTTCAGTATTCTGTTGACTGAAACGCGCGAAATTTTAGTCTGCAGAGCAATTTTTTTCTGAGTGCGACATGGATTTCGGCGAAGTCGCTCTCGGATGATTTTGATGTTCGCAGGCGTCCTTACAGAGCGTGGCCGACCACTCCTTTGGCGATCTTGCAAGGAACTTGTCTCATTGTATCGTTTGATAGTGTAATACACGAAGTTACGGCTTACGCCAAAAGTTTTCCCCTTACGGAAAATCTCCATTGGTTTTTTTCCCGCCTTAAATAGCGATATCACGGTCGCACGCAATCCTTTAGTCCCCTCCATCATCACGATAAAATTGACAGAAATAAATTTGAAAGTCAAAGGTATTAAAAGTAAACATTCCAAATTCAAAATTGGAAAAAGAATTAAATAGCAGCCAGTAATATTTAATTTATTTTTTTAACTACCAAGTTTGTCTCAAAACTTATGAACACACGAGGTAAAGTAATATACATCCCCTGGCAGTGACAATATCTCATAATCAATGCTAAAACAACTACCGGAGAACGCTAAACTCTTCCTTGTCTTACTATGCAAAAGTTTACATGACGGGGTTTGTACCCCATCAGTGGCGAAATATATCTTTGATATCTTTCCCTAAAACTGGTCGTGATCCTCGGACCACTTCGGCGCTACATCCTATCTCTATGATTTCATGTATTTATAAAGTGTTTTATAACATTCTATTCAACGACTAAAGTGGTTTATAGAACAGGGCAAATTTTATCCTAGCGCACTACAGGCTTCAGAAAGTGTCAGTCTACTTTAAATAACCTTGTTAATCTGGTAACTAAAATCCAATCAGGATTTATGGATGGATTTCTAACGGTGGGATGCTTCATCGATCTGGACAGTGCGTATAATAATGTAGACATTATTACATAGTCTTTTATCGACTATGGATAGTGTTGGAGTGGGTTGTGGTTGTGTAATTACTTATGGAACTTTTTAAGAGAGAGACATCTTAAAATATCCCATGATAATTTTCAAAATCAATGTCTTTAGGGTAATTGGCGGATTCATTAAAAGTACAGCTATACATGTGATGGAAAGTGAACGTTACTTGCAACCGCTACATGTACTAAGGTTTTACCTTGCAGCAAAATTTTGGCTTAAAACGAAGGCGTTAGCTAATCACGAGATACTAAACTTAATAGCGAACCTTCATAGTTGTTACCAGAACCGATTATCCAGACGCAAAAAGAAACCCTTACTTGCCATAATTCATGAAACCTTTAACTCCGCATCTATAAACTCCAGCTCGACTACAATACGAAGATTTTCGCTAAATACATGGCTAAGCAGTGTAGATTTTACACCGTTCATTGCTAGTGAAATTGATACCAAGATTTGATATCATTCATTACGCAGCCAAAGAAATCATTAGTGCCTCAGCCCTCCGATCAATCTGTAACAAACTCATTGAAAGAAAATATATCGGTTGTTATAAAGTTTTCTCAGTTGGATCTAAGGACGGTAAAAATTTAGGAGCCGCGTTTTTCGATCCTCAAAACAATGTAACAGGAAAATTTAAGATGGATGCAAACATTTCTATAATGCACGCTGAATTCCCAATTTTCGTTAACTCACGACTGTGAAAAAAATCTTCGATTTAGAGATTGCGAAGGTCTGGTGATGGTAGCGATGCTAAGGATGTATCAAAGGAATCCCTGAAATATTTGTGTAGTAAAATGCTAGGGTAAATTGAATCAGAGTTTTGAAAAAATCTGAGGAAGATAGCAAACATACGTATACGCAATTCGTTTCTAGAGTTTAATGTTTGAAATCTAGAAACGAATTGCGTTATCTATCATCCATTGTCTTCAAAATAACTAAATTAAAAAAATGGACTACAATGATGACCATCGATGAGACGATTTATACTACATATATTATGTATTCTGATTGGGGATAAAACTGACCGACCGATGTCACCGCCATGTTTTCCATACAGGGTGTAAAAAGTACGAGCAAAACACTTAGAGGTCGTTTCCTCTCTTCAGGTAAATTTGATTTTCCACACTACACTACATAGTGTTAAATAACAGTTTTTTGTCCATTTATCCACACTGACGGCTTGGTGTGGAAAAATAGACAACGTGAAAAAAAATAGTTTTTGTTCTCTTTATGTTACACAAACTTTTTTATCTATACTTCTATACTAATATTATAAAGCTGAAGAGTTTGTTTGTTTGTTTGTTTGTTTGAACGCGCTAATCTCCGAAACTACTGGTTCGAATTGAATAATTCTTTTTGTGTTGGATAGTCCAGTTATCGAGGAAGGCTATAGGCTATATAACATCACGCTACGACCAATAGGAGCAAAGATATAGTGGTAAATGTGTGTCACTATTCCACGCGGACGAAGTCGCGGGCAAAAGCTAGTATATATATATAAAGAATAATAAAAAGTACTAAAAATAAAATCAAACATTATTTAATATGTTTTACTAATTTTCGCCCATCCCCTGCATCTGGTGTGTCCCCATTTGTCTAATATATTCATCCATTCCACACCAAGCCAGTGTGGATAAATGGTCAAAAATTCCAATTACCCATTAACACCCTGAAAGTACATACCTACATATCTTTCATCAACAACTGTTGGATAACAGTTTTAGTCTAAAAACTAATCATACACTTTCGCATTTATATTAGTAGGGATTGCATTGCAATATAAGGAAGTAGATTTTCAGGCTTTGAGAAGATTAAGTTAAAATTATCGAAAATTTCCTTTTCACCTTGTGGTAGTCTTAAAATATAATATAGGTACCTATATTCTGTTGGAACCTTCAGAAAACCACGTAGTAACCACACCTTGTGTAAATTATCATGGCATAGACATCATACATTTTTAAAAACAAATGACGGTGCCGTACCGTACATTTATTTCCCATGACCAGACTTTAATTACTACATTGTTTTGTGTATCGATTTATAGATTTTAATGTAAAATACAGAACTTTCAGACGTAATTACATGGAGTGTGACTTTCGATTCCTATTTCGGTTGTTTGGTAGAGTCCGAACCGTCAGTCATAATTTATAAGCGGAAAATAAAGTGTCGTGTCGTGTCATATGCGACAGTCGCATGTATCGCCACACTCGTCATTCAATTAGTCAGCGGCCAGTCCTCCAGAGACGAGGAAGTTAAAGACAACATATAAATCGGACAGGCTGAATCAGATAATATTATCAGACATAATCTGATGCGCGATAACAGTACCTTTTTACAAGTGCGCGAGTAATATGGCTACCGTAAAAGTTACTCAGGGGATATTGAGAGGTGCTAAGTCGCAAACGGAAAGTGGCTTCGAATATTACGAATTTTTAAGCGTGCCCTATGCAAAACCACCCATCGGCGATTTACGGTTCAAGGTAAATAATTTTCTTTTACATCTCACCACCAACACTAATAGTTGCATATGAAATAAACCATTAGCTGTAATATTTAAGCCAGTCCTTTCGATACTAAGAGTTACAAGTTGCAGCTGATATTATAATATAGTTTTTGTTATTTAAAGAGCGGAATTTTCATTTAAGTCGAAGGAATATACATTTTTAATTTTATATTTTGATAAGGTATAAAATTATTAGTACAACATGAATACAAAACCATTACCATCTTTATTTTCGGTAAATTATTTATTTATTCCGATTTCAGAGCCCTCAGCCACCTGAATCATGGGACGATGAAAGGGATGCTACAAAATATGACAGAATCAATATGTCGTGCCAGGTTAACTTGATGGCTGGTACTGGTGTAATGGGCAGCGAGGACTGTCTTTATCTGAATGTCTTTACGCCACAACTGCCCAGTGATGGTTCAGACCCACTGCCCGTCATTGTGAATATCCATGGAGGTGGGTTCGTAGGAGGAAATGGAATCATAAAAAGTGAAAATGGCCCCGATTACCTTGTCGAGCACAACGCTGTCGTAGTTATGATCAATTACAGACTAAGCGTCTTTGGATTCCTTTCATTAGATATACCAGAAGCAGCTGGAAACATGGGCTTGAAAGACCAAGTCAAAGCCTTAGAATGGGTTAGAGATAACATTGAACATTTCGGTGGGGATAAAGATAATGTTACTATTATGGGAGTAAGTGCTGGGTCTGCATCAGTCGAATACCTGATTCTATCTCCTACAGCCGAAGGCTTATTCCACAAAGCCATCATGCAGTCTGGCTCAGCTCTCAATCACTGGGCCATTAATCTGGAACCTTTAACTTTAGCCCAAGAACTTGTTAAAATGTTGGATTACAAGGGATCTTTAGATGACACTAAAGCTATGCACGACTTTCTTTTAGAGTTACCTGAATCAAACATAATAATGGCGTCTGCACAAGCAGTCGTTAAATGTACTTCAATAAGATTGTTCTTTGGGTTTGTACCTACAGTTGAAAAAGATTATGGAAATGGTGATGCATTCTTAACTAACTCTCCTTACAAGTCATTAAAAGAGGAAAAATATAATAAAGTTCCAGTTTTAAGAGGATTCACTGACAGAGAGGGATTTTTGACAAAGATGATGAATGCCACCGCGACGAAAAATTTTGTGGAACAACATTTGTTGGTCGATTCTTATCCATTCAGAGTTGACGCAAACAAAAAAGATCAATACAATGACAGATTGTTGTCCGCTTACTTAGAAAACGAATCTGATATTGCAGTTGAAAAAAAGTGTGAAAGTTTCTTTACTGATTTAGATTTCGCGGCTGGTGTGTGGATAGCTGGAAAGTTGCAATCTAAGCATGTGCCAGTCTATATGTACCAGTTTGGATATAGTGGAAACATTAATTATCTCAAAAACGTATTAGGGTTATTTATGCCTAACATGTTCTCGAAGACTGACTTGAATGAACCAGGTGCATTACACGGGGATGACTATACTTATTCCATTAAATATGACGCCATTCAAGGTGCCGATGAAGATGATCTGTTAGTACAGAAAAGAGTTGTATCAATGTGGACGAATTTCGCAAAGTTTGGGTAGGTGACTTTACTATTCAAAATATTTTTTTTCAATAAAAAACACCATTGAGATGGTCAGATAGATATACAGATAAAATAAAGCCTAGGTAATATTATTTATATGTTGTATTTTCCAGAAAACCTGTAACCGAAATGTCAGAGCTGATAGAAGTGGATTGGCCTAAATTTTCGGAAGAATCACAAATATACCTAGGGATCAACAAAGATTTACAACTGAAAACGGACTATAGACCAACGGAGATGGCAATTTTTGAAGAACTTTACGACGAATCGTTCATGTATTAAAAGAGTCTCTGATAATAGTCATTAATCTGGAAATAAACCGATAGTCCTTAGGTTTAAGCAATTGCTGCATTGAATTGTAACATTATTTTTAAGCACATGTACACGTATTTTGTTTATTAATAAATATTCACCTGAGTGAGCACTATACTACTACTATATCAATTCGGCATGTATGTATGTGATATTGTTGGAATTTCATAATATTTGAGTATGTTGATCTATTAAGCTATTCTATTTGCATAAATACACAATACCGAACCCGTTTACCTAATACCTTCGCGTTAAATGTGTATAAAAACAATACATCCTTTTATAATCCTATAACTAGAATGTGTCGAACTTACAATGAGCTAATTCGCAGTGGTTGGGATATCGATGTGTTCAACAATAGGTTCTCCACATTTAAGAAAGAAATCTCACTAATTCTGGGGGCCGAGGCATCCTCTGCCTCACACAGTAATAAGTAGTGTAATACCTGTGTTTTTGTGTCTTTACCTTGTATGTTAAACTTTCTCAAATGTATCTGTTTGATTGATGATTTATAAAATCATGTTGTGTACACTAATCTTAGGTTGCCGTCTAGCCTGATACTGTATTATCAATGTAAGCAATGCATGTCTGACTGTAATCTGTAAGTGTACCTGTAATCAATAAATAAATAAATAAATAAGCATGTGTACAAAATATCATAAGTGTAAACCAGAAGACATAGCGAGATGGTTCTTAGTTAAATCAGGTATATTTCAATTTAGGGCACAGTGTAAGTTTTACCAAAATCGGTACAGTAGTTTTCGAGATATAGGCAATAACTATAAATAATGAAATTAAAAAATATATTAAAAATTACAACGCCCTCCATGAATTATTTGAGCTAGATTAGGTATTAATGAAGTTAGACGATATTTTATTTATTCTTAAAAAAACAGTTTAATAAGTTGGTACAAATCAAAGCAAAAATATCAGTTAACATTTAGAATACCTCATTATCAAACTGTTAATTAGTTTAGTAAACATCACATCAGGTATTGCAGATTTTTTTAAAGTTTTGTTGTAGTTTATTATGGTGATAATTCTTGAACGAACGCAGCTTTCGATCGTTTTATAATTCTGAACGTATGTTGTAAAACCTGTCTTGTAAATAAATCCGTTGTGTGTGAGTGAGTTGTGATAGGCGTGCGTAGCAGGTAAGTTACAATCAATCATTTTCAAATTTAATCTAACGAAAATGTGTTGGCTTGCAGTTTAAAGTTCCATTTAAGTAGAAAAAGCATATTAATAAATCAAAATCAGTCATCATGATGATCTCTCGTTTATCACTTGTACTAAACAAATCTTATCATTATGTGAACTGATATGATTACCTTTAGAGCTAAATGATAACTGTATCATATTGTAATGGATATTTCAATGATATTTTTACAGTTTATACAACTTTACAAAAACTCGAGTTAAAATGGCAACTGTTGAAGTTTCGCAAGGGACGCTAAGAGGTGGAAAATCGAAAACAGAGAATGGATTTGAATATTACGAATTTATTGGAGTACCTTATGCGAAACCACCGCTCGGAGAATTACGCTTCAAGGTTGGTTAATTCACATTGAATGGATGACGGCACGGTTGGATAGTTTTGACCGCGACCTTCACAGCGACTACTTGCTCGGGTAATCATCAAAAAAATATAGTTATTTTTAGAATCTAACGTTAAATTAGTGTAATACCTGCATGCAAACTTCATTATTATAAGTGAATACAAACGATTAATAAATAAAGTTCAATAAATATTATTTCAGAGCCCACAGTCTCCTGACCCTTGGATCAGTGAAAGAGATGCTACTAAATACGACAAAAATAATATATCATGCCAGGTTGATGTAACAGGGGCTACGCCTACGGTTGGAACCGAAGACTGTCTTTACTTAAACGTGTTCACGCCACAACTACCAAGCCCTGATTCAGCTCCCCTGCCTGTCATCGTCTACATCCACGGAGGAGGTTTCGTAGTCGGAAACGGCATCATAAAAAGCGAATCAGGCCCTGATTACTTCATAGAGAAGAACACGGTAGTAGTGCTGATAAATTACAGATTAGGCGTGCTTGGCTTCCTTTCATTAGACATACCAGAAGCGGCGGGAAATATGGGATTAAAAGACCAAGTAAAAGCTTTAGAATGGGTCAAGGAAAATATAGAACATTTTGGAGGCGATAAAAACAATGTGACTATAATGGGACTAAGTGCTGGCGCAGCATCGGTTGAATACTTAATTATATCTAAAAAAGCAAAGGGATTATTCCACAAAGCCATTCTGCAATCTGGCTCAACACTCAATCATTGGGCTATTAATTTACAACCTCTAAATTTAGCCCGTGAACTTGCGAGAATTTTGGACTATAAAGGATCTTTAGACAACAGTCAGTCTATGCATAAGTTTTTGCTAAATATACCGGAATCAAAATTAACACTCGCAGCATCACAAGCAACTGCTAAATATTCAACAAAGAAAATATGTTGTGGATTTGTACCAACTATCGAAAAAGATTATGGAAACAATGATGCATTTTTGACTTCTCTTCCATACAAGGTACTGAAAGAAGGCAAGTTTAATATGGTCCCTGTTCTAAGAGGCTTTTGTAACAGAGAGGGCTGTTTGACAACCTTAATGAATTCTACTTCGAAGAAGAATTTTATAGAAACAAAACAGTTCGTCGACCCTTGTCCATGTGGGCTTGAATTTGATGATAAAGACCGATACAATTCGAAATGTGTTTCTGCTTATTTAGCTGATCGCAGCGATGATCAAATCGAAGAAATTGCCGAAGATTTCTTTGGTGATATGGATTTTGTTTCTGGCGTATGGATTGCTGGAAAGTTTTTATCTGAGTACGTACCGTTGTACATGTATCGGTTTGAGTATGGTGGGAAAATCAATAGTTTTAAAAAGATGTTCGGGTTAAGTCTGGATGAGCCTGGTGCTATGCACAGTGATGATCTTACGTACACCTTGAAAAATAATGATATTGATGGGGCAGACGAAATTGATGTTTTAGTACGAAACAGACTGGTCACAATGTTTGCGAATTTTGTGAAGAATGGGTAAGTAAGTATGAGTATTATTCGATTTTCGAACCTCTCTTAGGCTGGACTAGAGTTTGGGTGTGAATACACACATGTATTATTCTGTTTTCAGTAAACCCGTTCTAAACATCTCTGAACTTACACCGGTGGATTGGCCTTCGTTTTCAACTGAATCAAAAATGTACTTATGTATCGACAAAAACTTGAATTTGAGGTCGGATTATGAACCGAAGAAGATAGCTATTTTTGAAGAAGTATATGAAAAATGCTTTGGCCAGTGACGCATCTCTCACGGCATATCCATATTTTTTGTATGCCTACAATATTTACAAATATATTTTTCAACATTATAAGTATTAATTGGTGCAGAGAATAGCTGTAGCTATTCAGCGGGGAAATGCTGCGAGCGTCATGGGCACTTTTCCTCCAGAGCCAGGGTTGACATTGTTTTGATTATTATTATATTTTTTTAGTCTTAATTATTGTAATAGTATTAATTGCGTTATTTTTAATAATTTGTCCAATACCACTTATCCTACCCTTTTGTACGATAATTTTCTTCGAACTTTTTGAAGACACCATACCTGGGAAATTACGCGTTACTCAGATTTGTTACACCCTGTATAGTAGAAAAATCGATTACATCACTGATCTTCATCCATATTTTTAATAATCCAAACAAATATAATCATAGCTAAAGCTTTATTTCCTGTTATTCGGACGGAGACAGTAAGTGGCCCAGCGGTGATAGAGGTCAGTGATCTCAAACAACTCTCAAAGTTGAATCGCCTGCACACGACGATAAACGAGTGAAAGACATAACAACAACCGCGACTTCTCAGCAAACGGACGTTTGAAATAATTCGTGACAGCTAAAGCGCGTAAGCCTTGTTAATAAATGTCGTTAATATTAAAATTTACAAAAAAAATAATGGAATTAGCCCATAGGTTCAAAATGACAGTCGTAAAAATATCGCAGGGATTATTAAAAGGTGGAAAAGTAAAAACAGAGACCGGCTTTCAATATTATGAATTCTTAGGAGTTCCATATGCCAAGCCCCCGGTCGGAAATTTAAGGTTCAAGGTACGTAGACCGGGTGATTGTATTCGTTAACGTCTATAAATTCTTTGGTTGGTGACTAGGTGCAAGTACATAATTATTTAATTATTTTATTTACATAAAATCTTTTCCAACTTTTTAGAGTTAATCAAATCGCAAGAGTGAGATGTTGTTATCCAAAGCTTTATATCAATTACAGAGTCCACAACCTCCAGAATCGTGGAAAAATGTAAGAGATGCTACGCGTTGTGACGAAAATAACGTATCATGTCAGGCAGATATGGCCACATTTACTACAATCGGTAGCGAAGACTGTCTCTACTTGAATGTTTTTACGCCTCTACTACCGAACCCTGGATGTGAACTTTTGCCAGTTATTGTATTTTTCCACGGCGGAGGTTTTGTATTTGGGAACGGCACGACTAAAATCATTAACGGCCCCGACTACTTGATCGAACAGAATACCGTTGTCGTCACCGTCAACTATCGGTTGGGTGTTTTCGGTTTCCTGTCATTGGACATTTCAGAAGCAGCTGGTAACATGGGTCTGAAGGACCAAGTTAAAGCTTTACAGTGGGTACGAGACAACATTGGGAGTTTCTGTGGGAATAAAAACAACGTTACTCTCTTGGGACTAAGTGCCGGTGCAGCGTCGATAGAATATTTAATATTATCGCCTTTAGCTAAAGGATTGTTCCACAAGGGCATCCTTCAATCCGGATCAGCACTAAATCATTGGGCAATCAATAACAAAGCCGTAGATTTAACAAAGAAGCTTGTGCAAAAATTAGATTATAAAGGACCTTCACACGATAACAAAGCTATTTACGAATATCTTTTGACTGTACCAACGTTAAATTTGATGTCAGGAGCAACAGATTTATTTATGGAGGGTTATAGTTCTGGAAGACTTTGCTTCAGTTTCGTACCGACAATCGAGAAAGATTATGGAAATGGTGAAGCATTTATGACTGCGTCTCCGTATAAGCTACTGAAAGAGGGTAATTTCAACCGGGTTCCTGTTATAAAAGGTTTCTGTAACAAAGAAGGTTCCTTGACAGGAGCAACTAAACCGCAAACCTTGGAAAGTTTGATGGAAACAAAGAACTTTGGAGATTATTTACTTGATAACGACGTTGATTCGAGTATAAAAAATCATTATGGTTCACGATTTTCATCTATTTACTTGGCAAATGTAAAATCTGATGACGAAGTTCAGGAAGTGATTGAAGATTTTTTTGGCGATTTAGATTTTGTTTCTGGGGTGTGGATTGCTGGTAAGATGCTAGCAACAAAAGTTCCGGTTTATATGTATCAATTTTCGTATGAAAGCAACAAACCTAATTTATTTCGGAAACAATTCGGGTTAGTGGACAAGAAAGGAACGGTCCACGGTGATGATGGTCCATATGTATTGAAATGCGACGACGTCCAATACGACTACGAGAGTGATGTTTTAGTCCGCAACAGGATGGTAAAAATGTTTACGGATTTCGCAAAGTTTGGGTAGGTTATTTATATTATTTGATTAATATTATACTCGTTATTTATGAGATATGACCTGTTTATAACGTTTTGAACTGATATTTTACACAATGACTTGCAATCCTAACTATACTCTGTTTTTTTTTCTTCTTCTTCTTTTATTTATGGCCGACAGATCAGCCCCCTTACTCTGGACACCAATACCGATCCAATGAAGATAGCCATCCCTGTCACATGCATACAAGGCCTGGTATGAGTGACAGGGATGGCTATAATCATTGGATCGGGTTTTGTGTCCAGAGTAAGGGGGCAGGGGTCATCGGTTGAACACCTCGCCATAGAATTCCGCCAATAACACGTCAGTTGTTTAAGCACGTTGTCTATAGATAGACCAGAATGACAGCTTCAATCGAACTTTTTACTTTTTAATGTTGCTAGCGTAGTACCCATAGTGCTGTAACAATTCAGTTGTACGCGATTAATTTGAACTTTAAAAAAAAAAAGAACTTGTGATATGAATTTTCATGTGATGTGATTTTACTAATTAGGATAAATTATACATGTTAAACGTTACATAAAGCTATAAATAAACGTACATACATACATAAAACAGTTAAGGTAAAATTGGTAAGGAGTAGAAAAATCTAGGTTTTTCTTGCAATAGCAATATTCTTGTACGGTGTTACCTATTTTGACTTTTCTATACTTCCTATAAATTAATTTATTTAAATAATTGTTTTTTGTAGGATTAAGTTATAACTTCAAATTAATATGGGACAGTTCGACAGGGATGGTTATATTGGATGAATACATAAGCAATATTATTATTTTGCAGAGAGCCTGTGCCCTCTACATGCAGCCTTATACCAATGAGTTGGCCCCAGCTTTCGGAAGCTTCGCCGGTATACCTCAACATCAACAAAGATTTACATTTAGATACGGACTACGAACCTAAGAAAATGGCTGCATTTGGAGAAATATATGAACGACTACACAATTGTCAAAATCGTGCGAAAATTCGGTCAAATCTGTGATGAACATAAATAGTAATTTTCAATATAATGTGTATTTGTTATGAATTCAAATGTTTTCATGAAATTTAAAGAGCAAAACTATGAGTCTTATCATGTAATGTGCAATACTATTCTGCAAATGAGTGGAAAAGAATCAAATTATACAAATGTGTAGCTAGAAGATGTATATTCAAAATATTACTTATTATGAAAACATAGCATGTATTTACATAATAAACTGTACATTGCCTTAATTTTAATAATAAAGACAAAAAAAGAAATTATTTTTTACCATGACCTTTGTCTCGTCTCTTCTTCACGTGTTTCTTGGTTTTACTTTTCCTCTTTTCAGCTTTTTCATCTTTGACGGCCTTCTTTCTAGCTTTCTTACTGTTTGGAGATTCATCCCGAGGCCGCGCGCTGGGTTTGAATTCCGTGCCTTGAAATAATTAAAAATGTGATTCAGTATATAAAAGGAATTGTAGACAAAATACATGTTATACCTACATAGAAACCTAAATTATTATCAATTTTGGATTATACAGAAAGAAAGTATCAATCTTAGGTACCTAGATTGATGCGCCTAATAATGCTATATGGTTAAAAAATACTTTCATGTACAGTAAGTCTCTGCTGCCTTACCACTTTCAAATTAAACTAGCCTTACATAAGACACAAAAACTGGCGTCAGTTCAAAAAGACAACGGCAGGTGCATGCGATTCTGGCTCATAAAGGCGTAAGGCGGAGGTGACCACAGTAACCACGTAGTTGGTTTTTGGTTTAGGAATGAAAAAAAGTCAAAAGTAGACACATAATAATTTTAGCACTAAGTATGCAGGTTCACTAACTCCTATGGTATAATACCAGTAGATGTGTTAATAAAACCAATGGTTTTATGACTGAACTATCGTAAAAAGGACTATCACAAGAAGGAAAAAATATAATTAATTACCTGTTTCATCTTCCTCATCTTCTTCTGACCCTGAGTCAGACCCGCTTTCTGTAATTTCATCCTCTTGAAGTATATCAGGTTTGTTGACGGTGCCTGTAAGATCTTCATTGAACCCAGCAATTTTTTTGTATGCCAAGTCATCTGTGTCACCTGTCTTTGCCTTGGTTATGTCTCTTTCATAGTTTATGACCTGAAATGTGATACATAGAAAAAAATAAGTTCATTTATTCTATCTAGTAGGCTATGTCTGGTGACAGGATGTAAGAAATATTACTGATCAATGTGTAGCTGTTGTAAAATCAAACATTAATTTGCCTCTATAAAATTTGTCAAACATCTATTTTTAATAAGATGTTCTATGTATAGTATTCAACTCTCAAGCAATAATATAAAATAAAAACTTTATTATTATTTAGTCAGTAAGGTTATTGAAATAAAAATATTACCTCAGTAAGCCTTTTAGGAATGTAAATGTTCTTGAAAGCCTCCTCCTCAACCTGTTCTTGAGCAGTCATCTCATCAAAGTCTCTAGAAGCCGCCTTCTCTGAAAGCTTTTCCAAACACTCCTCCAAATTAGTTTCATTAATGGACGCATCAGTAATGAAATCAAAGAGCTCCTTCACTGTGAGTGTTGCCACACCCTTTTTTCTAAAGAAATCTGATATATTGGTACAGTCTTTCCTCAAGAATTCGAAAGCATGGGGATGATCATGCTCAACTGACTGTGACACATCAATTACCACAATATTACCCTTATGGAATAGTAAATTGAACTCGGACAAGTCAGCATGTACTAGCTTACAAACATTGAACATTTTCCACATCATTATAATACAATCTCTGTACAGCAAACGAGCAGTAGATTGTGATATCTCAACGTCTTTCAGCTTTGGAGATGGCCAACCTCCTTCACCCATGAAAGTCATAACTAGAACGTGACTACGCAAGATGATAGGTTCTGGAACACTTAATTGCGCATTATGCATTCTTACAAGGTTCCTCATTTCTTTTTCAGCCCACGTCCGCACCATTTTACGAGGATTTGACCGGCAATATCCATTTCTGAATCTATATTCTCCTGATACGTATTTGTCTCGGTCTTTGAAAACTAGGATTGATGTTTTAAATATTTTCACTGCAAAGTCTCTGCCATCTTTTGATGTGGCATGGTACACGTTAGCCTCTTTACCAGTTGATATGCAGCCATTTATCTCATTTATGATTCCTCTGTTGAGTAGTTTGAATAATATCATCTTGGTTCGTGGATCCATAACCTGCTCAGCTGTAGCTCGATCATGCTTGTCTTTGATCCTGATCCTCTCATTGTCCACTTTTCTGTCATTTTGATTTAAGAACTTTTCAGTATTGCTTGACATCACTGGCTCATACTTATCGACATTGATTTTGTGGACATACTTTTTGAACAACTTCTCAGTTGGTTGGTAAGAGCTAATCTTGCTGGATGGAGCTTGTACATTGACATTTTCTTTTTTTCCCATGCCCTCAGTTGGGTCATCAGAATCATAGAAGAATTCGTCTGAGTCAAGACCTTCATCTTCACTGCTTTCTTTTTTTATTTCCTTTTTGTAGACTGGTAATGGAGCGAACTGAAATGTGACAGGTTGAACACATCAGGATTTTACATTTTCTAAGTTTCAAACATGAATTATGAACTGGTTCACATCTAAATTGTATTAAATCAGATTAAAACAGGTTAAAGTAACTAATTAGTACATAATTATTATAGAAAATAGCGCGGTATAACTTACCCGGACTGACTTAACCTTTTCACTTATCTCTTCCTCGTAGTCACTGAACTGGCCGTCCGACATTGTATTAATTAAAGAACCAGCAGTATTTATATTATTTTTTGACGAATTTATAGTTTATTTTAATTTATTTTAGAAAAATTTGCCCATTACACACGCACGTGTATTTTCTTTTTAAGTCAATGTCAAATTGTCTGACAGTGACATTTGGCAGCATTGACGTTTTACTTTTTAATAACAGTCCAAAAAGCCTAAGGAATGGCTACTTTCAGCAGAAAACAGCCTAACTAATATCTTTTAAGCGCTTTAATCTTAAAGACACAACAACACAATGACGCAAATTGCATAACTGCATGAGCATGTTTTTACATAAGTTGGCTATCAAAACTTGATTTTGTACTGAGAATGTCGAATTTGAAACCGTTTGTATGCGTTGATGCCAAGCAGCGTCAAATCATAGCGCAAGAAATTTGTTAATCTATATTGACATAGATTGGCCCTAAAAGAGAAGAAGAAGAAAGTTCGTGGTGTCATTCAGTTCAATAAGATAATAAATAATAGTAGTGCAATGGAGCCGCCAAGCTGCTCTTAAATTCTTTAAGCTTTGACTACCCGTACTTAATATATTTTTCTATGCCTTTGAAACGTACTTGAAGCTAATGAAATAAATAGGTAGCGATTAAAAGTGGGGTGGCTTGATTGAGGAATCGTCCAATTCAATGTCAATTGATAAACAACCGTTTAAGTCTATTTTGTTTTGAAGCAGATTTGATTACGGGGTCTGTTTGCGTAGGTACTTTTAAGTGCATCACACACACACAACTGCGCAATCAAACATACTGTTTTTCTTGTCAGGAAATGCCTTGCACACCCTTACTGATGAGTTAAATTAGACACAATTTTGAAGGATCATCGATATCTAGCGGTTTTTGATTATTTTAAGTCCCAGAAACGAATAACCAAGTCGTTTAACCATCCTTGATGAACCATTGCTTGATATTAATAGTAGGGATGGCTAATTATAGTTGTCTGAAAGTGATTCAGGAGTTTTATGACATAAATGTAGGTATGACGTAAGGCCTTTCGTAAGGCGCCTGGCGTGGACTAAGAGCGCTTTCACATTTAGGCGACTTTAGCAGCGCGGCAGCAGCGCGACAGTCCCGCTGCTGTCAATTTCATACATAAATGACTGCAGAGCAGTAAGCCCTTCACATTACAGGGACGCGCTGCTGTCGCTCTAATGTGAAGGCGCACTAAAACCTTATGAATTCCGCATAAAACCTTATGAATTCCGCATAATCTTCTTTTTTGCATTTTGCGGTGGGACGTGTAAGAACTTTGAATATTTAATTAATTACACATCTAGTGGTTTGTAAAGCTATCTACAATAAAATAGGTACGTCAAGGAATTTAACGAAATTCCTTATTTTCCTGAACATTAACTATTACTAACAACAGGATGATGAGTCTTCAGGAAAAAGTTTTTGATATTGTGATCTATCTGACTGAAAATTAAAAAGCTGGATACAGTTTAACTAGCTAGCTAGCATTATTTTACTTACTTACCACAACAACGTGAACGTGATTTATTTTATCAATTTTTTTGGGGAGCTAATACATTTTTTTATGATGGACAGATAATATGGTTTCTAAAATGTAATGAAAGCTCATGCATGAGAACTGTCAATAGAATAATAAAAGACACCTTTTTTAACCAATGCGAAGATGTATTATTTATCTATGTTACTGCTTCAAGCAAAAACTACTGGATGGATTTTGATGAAACTTTTCAATAATATCGCTCATACACCGGAATAGCACATTATTATAATTCATTGTGATATTTTTGAGACACACTTATTTACCTCAAATCCTGGTATTATTAATATAGGTAAGCCCAGTCTTATCAATTAGGCTCAGATCGGTTTTTGTTTCAATTTGCAGTTGATCAATCAAGTAACAAAGGTTATTAACGACGGACAAAAAGTATCTGTCAAGGCGAGGAAAGGAAATAAATGAAATTAAGGAGTCGGAATTAATTACGACAAATACTACGGAATTGGTCTCTCATATAAAAGGCATAACTAGTACACACCTATATAGCATTTAGTAAAATTGAAGGCGTCGGTTAAGTTCTAGAACAAACTTGATAATATTTAGCAAGCTTTTATTAGCATAGCTGGCTAGGGAGGCAATTTCGTCTTAAACAGCGTAGAGCGTATTGAGATCTTGCTTTAATCCATTCTAGCTCCATGCAATTCAATTTCCACTTAGCTAGCTGAGTCGCCAGATTAGTATTAAGATCTAACTTACGAAAAATTTAAATTAACGCTTACTTACTCTCTGACATGGCCGAAATTACATCAATCAACATTATCAAATACTATCCATCCATTCAAAAGCAGAGCAGCTTAACTGTCAAAGCAAGAAACGCAATACGCACGCAGTCATTATGAATGGGTCATGAAATTCTTATTCTTACTACCAAGTACCCACTAGTATAGTAAAAAAATCGCCCTAAAATGAAAAAAAACCGGCCAAGTGCGAGTCGGACTCGCGCACTGAGGGTTCCGTGCCAACTTTAACTGAATTAGGGATTCTTACTTCCACTTAGCCAAAATACCACAATATTTTGTTGACCGCAAACATAACTTTGTTTTTCATAGTATTTGTATGAAAGACAAAGTTATATTTGCGGTTGATAAAAATGTGCTATATCTCAAAAACTGCTAGTTAGATTTCGCTGAAACCAATTTTCGTTGAAAGTTTAAGTTAAGATCTACATTACATATTTTTTTCAAAATTTTCACTTCCTTAGTTCAAAAGTTAGATGGTGCGAAGCGTCTATATCTCAAACGTTAGACTTTTAGAAAAAATGGTTTTAGAAACCTCAATGTCATTTTAAAAGACCTATCCATAGACACCCCACACGTATAGGTTTGAGTAAATTTTTTTTATTTTAGTTTCATGTATGAGAGCCCCCCCCTATAATATCATTTTTTCAAATTTTTTGTACCTGAATCGGAAATGAAATGAAATGAAATGTGAAATGAAATGAAATGTTTATTATTTGCGTAAGAAAAAGGTTACATTTTAGATGGAATTTAAGGCACAGTTACGTTCATCTTTTTCAAACTATATATTATAGCATGCAAATATTTTGTTACACAATAATAAGATAATAATTCATATAAGGAAGTATTACTAACAAACAATAATGAAAGCACAATTTAAATAATTATATAATATTTAAGTCGAGTAGGTACATATTAAAATCATGGTATGTCAGGTTTATCAATATTATCATATGTCAAGTATATTAAAATCACCTATCAACTAATTTAATTAAAATGCATATTAGTCATCTATTAATAATTTAAATACTCATTTACTGTATAAAAGCAGTGTTCAGTTAACCAACTGTAGAGGTTACGCTTAAATCTATTAAAGGGTAACTCCTTTATTGTTTGGGGTATTTTATTAAATATCAAAATGGACATCCAATAACAGTTTTTCGTAAACCTAGCACTCTTGGGAATTTTATCAGACACTAGTCTATTTCCATTTCTGGTGCTTCTCGTGTATATATCTTTTGCTTGCTTGAAGTAGTACATGTTTTGTTTGACGAATTTTGAAATTTCAAAGATATAAAGACATGGAAGGGGTAGGATCTCAAGTTGCCTAAAAAGAGGTCTACATGGCTCATCAGGGACTGTGCCACATAGGGCCCTAATACATTTTTTTTGTGCAATAAAAGCTTTATTTACGTCAGTACTGCCCTGATTTCGGAAAGCGGTAAAGAGGATACACCTACCTACCAAGTTTCAGCGGTGTGATGCTAATAGTTTCAGAATAAAGTGGCTGTGGCAGACAGACAGACAGACAGACAGACAGACAGACAGACTTGACGAAACTATAAGGGATCCGTTTGCCATTCGGCTACGGAACCCTAATAGAGGTACCTACCTACCCTATAAAGGTTTCTCAAGCAACAAGGGCCCTATTCTTGAATCACTCGCGTCAATATGGCGTGTGATTTTTTGATTCATGTTCGATTTTAGATAAAAAACTGCTGAAATCACTGCAGTGATTTTAAAAAGATAACTCAATTTTGTAACTATCTGTGTCTACATTTATGGTCATTTTCGGTGACTAAGCAAGTAATAAAAAAAAATGCTGCAGGTTCTTACCTACTCTTGACTAAGGGTCACTTGTGCAGACCGAAGTTAACAACTAACTCGAAGTTAAAATGACAACGCGTTTTTCTATCTATGTCGGCCTAAACGAAGCTGATAGCTTGATAGATAAATGTTAGCAATACGCAAGTACTTAGTCCTCAATTTGTGTGATTGTTCTTATTTTCAGAAAAAATGCAACTGCATCTTTACAAACCATTATGAGTTAGTATTTTAATTATTGAGAAGTACTAATAATTTCCTGACTAATATTTATTTTAACCTAGGTACAAGGAGGTACTTCAAACGAAATCAGGGCAGCATGTCATCTCAAGAAAGAGTATTTACACGTCGATTAAACCAATATTTGCCAATACAATAACAGTAAAAATTCGCGATACCTACATCTATTTATTTTCTAGAGCGGCTTAAATAACCTTAGTCAGGCTGACGTCGACGTACCTAAGTATTTAAGAAGGCTACGCTTTATTTGCGCGGGTAAAGGCTTGGAGCTTCGGTCGCGGGCAGCCGTGGAGGCAGAACAAATGAATTAAGACTTTTTGGTCAATAAAATAGTGAAGTGAACCATGCCAGCTGATTCGGACCTAATCCTTCCCGTGGGGGAAGAGAGAGGCGATGATGGGCTGTTCAAGTCACTGTTCGATCGCTCGAAGCACGAGGAGTTTGTGAGGAGGGCTGTAGATTTGTTGGTCGAGAGGGTCGTGTTTGGGAGGTCTTCGAGGACTTCGAAGGTGGTGGAGTGGACCGTGCCGGAGGATATTAAGAGAGCCATCGACTTGAAGCCGAGAGATGGGCCGATGTCTCACGATGAGTTGCTGGGGATTATGGCTGATGTAAGTATGATGAGTTATAAGATGCTAAGAATTAAATCGAATAGTAAGATGTTAATATGCCAAGAACATGATTCCTAATTTATATTAAATTCATAATAAACTAGGTACTGTATGTTAACACTAAAATTTTAACAATGCAAAATGTTTTCGTAAAAATAGGAAATACTACCCCATGGCCAATTTTAAACTTTAATGAAAATTTTAATATGATTATTTTTATCATAAACAACAGGGAATTATACATATACTTATAAATTACTTTCTGAAGCTTTTATACATTTTAGAAAAAATAAAAGACAATTTAAATTATATGTGCCGTCTGCTTACTTAAAAATGTTACACCATTTATGACCATACTTAAACATATAAAACAGTTTTACTATGAGTAGGACAAAACGTGATTTATATGAAAAATATATTATATAATTACCTTTCGCAGGTGGCCAGATACTCCGTAAACACAGCACACCCTTACTTCGTCAACCAACTCTTCTCTTCAGTCGACCCCTACGGCCTGATCGGGCAATGGTTGACCGATGCTCTCAACCCCAGCGTTTACACATACGAAGTGGCCCCAGTCTTCACCCTCATGGAGGAAGAGGTCCTTCGAGAAATGAGGACCATAGTCGGATGGCCAGAAACCGAAGGCGATGGCATTTTTTGCCCAGGAGGCTCTATCGCTAATGGCTATGCGATTAGCTGCGCTAGGTACTACTTCTATCCGGAGATTAAGGTCAGTGTTAACCTTTTTGTTTAACCGTTTTTAGGAAATGCAATTAGCGTAATGATTTTCCGCGTGCAGGTGAGATAATTGATACGCCTTTTAGTTTGGTTTTAGTAGCAAAATGCTTTGATAAAATCATTAATTTCTGCTAAATATTACTATATTGCGCGTATCTATATTTAGTTATATGATTTCAATGTTTCCAACTATTGCAATATTGACAAAGGGAATGTAATGAAACAATTAGTAAGTTCTGATAAATACATAACAACAAGCCAAAACCGCTGTGCGTCATATTAGTAGTAGGAAGGAAATTTATACCAATGACTTCTACGAAGTCTGTGAAATCCCCATCGCGATTTTAATTTTAATTGATTGTTTTTAAAGTTTCATCAGTTGTAATACTTGGCATATAATTAGTTATTGGAAATGTCGGTTTGCCAATAAAAACGTTTATTTTGACTCGTCAAATTCATTGCATCTTATCGGAAAATGTTCTAATCATTGGGACTAATTAGGTTGTGTTAAGATTGATACCAAGTTAGATTTTTTTGTATTCGATTTATGTACTATACTACATTGTATTGTTTCATCTTGGCATTAATCGCATCGTTAAAGACTAGAGTTGTCTTTATCAATGCGATTATAGAGCCAATTTTATTGATGAGTTTGACATAGTTTGACGAGTGCTTTCAAAACATCTTCATCAATGCCGTAAAATTATTTCTGCAAGTGGTCTTGAAATTAAAGTATATATTTAATCAATTTCGTGATAATTTTATCTCATTTAAACAATGATTCTAGTCGACGAATTTTTGGATGTTAACAACCATTATCGAAGATGGTTTAAATCCTCAGCCTTTTGAACTTTGACCGAAAATGCCTTAGACATTATTAATATTCAACACTTTGATTAACTCGTCAAGTATGTGTAAACGAGACACAATAAAAATTCCATTGTTATGCGACTCTCGGCATTCGTTTGATACCTGACTGATTAAGCATAATGAAGATGTCTATGATTTTTGAGGAAGCCATTGGATCACCTTAACCCCGTTTTGTTGACGTTATAATAATCGCTATAATCGCGTGCGCCGGCGCACGAGCGAACCTTGGTGATCGTCGGAATTCGAAGTAGCATCAGCCATACAATTCATAGTCCTGGAGTACAATTAAACAATAATTGTAGGGTTATTGTAGCACAGTGTGGTCAGTTTGTTCAAATCTACGCGATGATGATCAACAAGCAACAAAGTATCTTACCTTAGCATAAGTGATAGATTTAACATTAATCCTAAAACGTTCCTTCCCGATTCCAATTTCAGTACATTTATTTATTTCTAACCGATTTATAATAGGGGATTTAAATAGGTGCTACAATAAATGGCTGAGCTGTAGCGGGTTCACAGGTGGCGGATAGTGAACGCCCACCAGATATGGTGGAAAGCTGCGAATATGTTGGATACGTAGTCCCTGACCAAAGGTCCGCAGGATTACCAGAATGTAGTAGGGGGCTAGTGGGATGGGCTTCTCTGCTATAAGCTACAATATTCAATGACGATCCTGTGCCATGGCGAGTAAGCGCTGCCATCAAATAAGCGTTCCCCTGGTGTTGGGTGGCAGCAACATAAGTATGGCAAAAGGATGAAGATTTAGTATATGAGGAAAGGCTTTTGACTGGGAAAACCCCGGTTCTTAAACTGCGGTGTGGAAGGCAAGAGGGAACCCAACACACTATCTTACAACCGACAAAAGTACCTCTTAAATTTGATACAACACATATACAACAACATAACTCGTGTTATGGCCTCTCTGCCAATTTTCACAGTGAATTCAGAAGTTCTTAATTGATTGTTTGATGTATGGAAGACATTAATTGTTTGTAAAAGATTTTAGGTAGTTTGATAAAGTATTTTTGAGTGATTTTGCTTTTTGTGGTAGATTGTATATGTGGCCGGCTAATAGAAAACTGACTTTTTAGGTAATTTCTTCCTTTGTTCAGAAAAATCACAAAAACTACTTTAATAATCCGTGATGTATACAACCAAGGAGCATTTGATATTTATTGCATGGCCTTGACCCAGAAATATTATAAAAATAGCAGATATCAATAACATTGCATAATTAACCAATTCGTTCCGCAATCTGTTGATCGGAACTATATGATGTATACCTAATTGGTAGTATCATATCATAATATTATGATTTTAAAGTACAGTCCTAATATATTTACAGAAAGAATATGTCACGTATTTAATAGTGCGAGTTCCAGACTACTGACGTTAAAAATAACTAAGTATGTAATTTAAGAGCATTTAGTTGTTTTTTGCAAGTAGATTCTACCAAAATTTTAGTTTTTTTTCTTTATAAAGCGTCACAAACAAGTGGTAAAAAGGAGTGCTTATCACGATTACTTACTTACGATTCTTTGCAAATTGATACTATTGAAAGTAGCTCTTTCCAACTAACTTTTAATAGGCCGCTATCAATTCAAATATAATTCATACCTATTTTAACTAGCCAAATCCTGTTCGAAGAATAATCACAGCATTTATTCGCAACCCAATTATACCCGTTACTCGGCGACCTTTCGCCAAGGCTCGCTTAAACAGATCGACGAACTCATTATTATGTAAACAAAGCGATTGTATAATTTTTATAATGACTAATAGAAACTAGATAGAGTCTACTTCTTAGAGTTTCATTTCACGATTTTCTCTGAAAGTGATGAATTATGCAGCATTAACAATGTCATTTAGATTTCGTAGCTACGAACGCTCAAGAAATTGGCCGATCTTTGAGCCTTGTATCATGTGTTTTTAAGTTTCACTCCTGAATTGGGATAAGCCTAAACATAAATTTCCATGTGGGTAGATTAACAAAATCACAACAGGAACATCATTGTGTTACAGACAATTTTGTGTTATAAATAGCATCAAAGGTGCTGATTAATTAAACCTATATCATCCATCATGGTCACAATGTCATTTTCCTCAACATTTAATTTTATTTTTAAAAGTTATTTTTTAAAACTGTTTAGACCCAAGCATGTTTATCTGTTTGAACAGGACATACGTATTGATAGTATCTCTATAATTTTTAATATTTGCTTATTACAGAGCAAAGGCGTCTACGCCGTTCCACGCTTGGTGCTTTTCACGTCAGAACTGGCCCACTACTCCACACCAAAGATGTCTGCATTCATGGGCATTGGAAACGACAACTGCGTCCTCGTAAAAGCAGACCAGCAAGGAAGAATGGACGTTGAAGACCTAGAGAAGAAGATTATTGAAGCGATTGAAGACGGAGCAAGTCCATTTATGGTTACAGCCACATCTGGAACCACTGTGTTTGGTGCTTTCGACCCTCTCGTACCCATTGCGGCTCTTTGTAAGAAGTACAATTTGTGGTTGCATGTCGACGCTGCTTGGGGAGGCGGTGCGTTGATGTCGAGGAAACACAGACACCTTTTGAATGGAATCGAATTGTAAGTAACTGCTTTGATAATTAATTGATTTACTTAGGTCATTGATCGTGAAAGGTTAACCGTCCCCTAAATGGAGTTTCTACGATTATTCAATGATGCGGTTCTCTAGTTCTATATATTATGAAATTACTATAGACTGAACTAATTTGCATCCACGTGGTGGAAAGAAGGCATGGCAAACAGGTTACTTTATTTTGATTTCAGGAAGTGCCCAGTATTTCCGTAGTTTTACTATTCAACCTTTCTTATTATTATGTAACCTTGTCAGTGTTCCAAAATCATTTCCGAAAAGGTGTTAATATTTTGATAATCAAGGATACAGTATATAAATCTTTATTAAATCAAAGTAATATATTGCTGTTTTTATACTCGGAACCATTAATAAATATTACTTTTGTTTAAAAAAAATATTTATCTATACGACCCCTAGTATGTCAACGCAGTATATACCTGTAGTTTATAAATCTTTATGACTGATAGTATCACATCAGTGGATGTTGCGCGATGTGCAGTCACGCTCCGTTACCATTTATATGGACAGATAGGATGCCAAACACTAGCTGCTATTAAAACAGGTGCAGGCATTGTACACAAAATGTAGGTTACACAGAATGTGAAGGCAGCAAAATTATATCTCGCAATTTAAATCACGTTCCAGGGCCGATTCGGTGACGTGGAACCCTCACAAGCTGTTGGCGGCGCCGCAACAATGCTCCACCTTCCTAATTAGGCACAAGAATGTTCTCAAGCAGGGCCACTCCTCTGAAGCCAAGTATCTCTTCCAAAAGGACAAATTCTACGACACGAGCTACGACACAGGCGACAAGCATATCCAGTGCGGGCGTCGCGCGGATGTCTTGAAATTCTGGTTCATGTGGAAAGCGAAAGGTTCGGAAGGGTTCGAGAAGCACATCGATACGCTGTTCGATAATGCGAGCTTCTTCTTGGAGCATATTCGGCAACGGGAAGGCTTCAAATTGGTGCTAGAGAAGCCAGAATGCACTAACATAATGTTTTGGTACGTGCCAACTTGCCTGCGCGGTTGCGAGAACGAGCCAGACTTTAAAGAAAGGTTGCACAAGGTTGCTCCAAAGATAAAAGAGCGTATGATAAAGGAAGGAAGTATGATGGTCACGTATCAGCCGCAGGGTGGCCTTGTTAACTTCTTCCGTATTGTATTCCAAAACTCCGCTTTGGATCACAAGGATATGGTATACTTTGCGAACGAATTCGAAAGGCTCGGTAAAGATATCGTTGTTTAATTTAAACATAATGCACTGTGATTATGAATGTATAACAGTTTTAATTAGATAATTTATGTACTAATTATCATTTACATAGCAGCATAGTATTACTTGTGATGATTTTAATGATAGAGTTAGTGTTACTTTTAGGCTAGATTTTATTAAGGCTAGAATTAGAATGCACATAATACAATCAACACTGAGTTTACTTGCCCAGTAATACTCGTAATTGTAAAAGTATGTTTAAATATTTATTGTGATATTAAAATAAACGATGTATTTGAGATATTTGGCTCCATTTTCTAAGCACAACAATTTTGCGGCCCTTAAAATTACATAGGTAGGTACCTGACTTGAACCAAGTTCTATTTAAGTGTCAAGCTTAATAGGCTAAAGTATTTATGGAAACTTTGAAACTTAAATAGTTTCTTTGTACCCGCTTGATAGAAACAAAGGCTATCTTAAATTGACATATGACTTCAACTCTGTCAACAAGGGAGTGATGAATTCTGCTCATCACTGGCCATTAATTCGTGTCAAAGGTTTAATTCATCCCCCAAGGATCTCTTCATCCCCTTATTACGTGCAGCCATATTGATGGATGAGCGTGGGACGTTAATCCGTCGCGGTTGCTTGCATTCCGTGTTACTAGGGTTCTACTAGGGAAACCGCTTCACTGAGACTTCGCCTTCGGGCACAAGGGCGCGGGGAGAGCCGACAACGGAGTGAGCCGACAGCGGGGTGCGTCAGGGGTGTGGGTGTATCCCCGCCGGCGAAGTCTCAATTTCGCGGTTTACCTATACTGCTGATTTGATTATGTATGAAGTAGTGGGCAAATAACGCAAATGAAAGTTTATTCAGACATTGTGAAACAGGCCGTAAGACTAAAATAAATATATGAAACGTAAAAACTTTCTTGTAAATAGATACTTCTACTCTTTAAAAGCACTTTAGAGTTATAAGATCTGGGTATTATTCTAGATGATGTAGACTACTTTAATGTTGTTAAAAAAGAATTGTAAATTTGTAAATTAGTGCTGATATGTGTTCATCTCTTACACACTGGACTTGTACAGTCGAGAATGAATACAGCCCAATCGATTCGAAATGAATATCGCTTGCACACCAGTCACAAAAACGGGTGTCATTTTGTCGTCATAGTCCACTTGTCAATATTCCATCTTTTTGCCGGGAATATGCATAGTATTTTATAAATGTAAGAGAGAGTATATGAGAGTAGAACCCCTCCCATGTTAACAGGGGAGTGATCTGTATGTCGTTGATCGATTCATTACGTTGCACCTGTATGGGATTATTGAATCGCTGTGCCATTGGCACATTGCTTTACTTACATGTCAAATTATCGAAAAAAGAGAAGGATACAGCGTGTGGCCTGTAATAGGAGCAAAAATTATATAATGCTTATAATGGATAGGACCATTCCTAATTGAATACAAGCAATGGCAACTTGTGACTATCAATATAAAAATAAATTTTGTATTTTTTTAATGAGATTGATGTTATAATAATGATAAACAAATAAACATCACTTTTAGTCATGGCAATAAAATTTAATCAATAAATAACAGGAGCAAAAATAAGGTAGGATTACTTACTGTATTAACTTAAGTCTATTTAGAAAAGATATCAGTCTACCTAAGAAAGCAGTTAAGTCTATATAGTATCTTTTATACTAAACCCCATCATTGTCTAAGAATCTTTCATGTAAAGGTTTCAGATCCTATTATGTCACGGCAAATTACTAAAAATGTTTTAAATTTTATCTTCTTCCGGGGAAAATTCTAACGGCAATTCTTCACAGTCAAGCTGAAAAAAAGAGAAAATTATGTTAAAAGGCACGAAGAAGTAATTTATTTAAAATATTTTAGGTATTAGATTAATATTTTCTTGAAAATGTTCATGAAATTAACAGTGTTTTCACTCAGCCAAAGAATAATCTTCATTGATTGTCTTCGTAAATTTCTTTTTAATAATAATTAATTCTTTATTAAGTAATTGTTTTAACACAAGAATTCTAAATTATACGTTACATTACATCGATTATTTTCTCTATGGTTTTATGTCTAAAAATATAGGTGTAGGTATCTAGTTATACTGTGTTACCATATACATATAAGAGACCGCTCTGTATAATGTATACCTGTTACACAGTTTAATAATATACTTACTAAGATTTTAAACACGAAACCACAAAGAAAATAATCCACGTCGATAGAACATGACCGGTCAATTCATCAAAGTACAGAATAAAAGTAAATATTTATCACTGAGCTGTGTGTAGAACAATAGCAATAGGTATCAATATCTTACCAAAATTTCATCGTCCGGGACTCTAGAGAGCAAATCCAATATTTCACTGTTTGGTATTCTGTTCGGGCGTAGCATCTTCCTAGTAAACTTATGTATACCTGCAGAAGTTAACATACGCATATAAAACTAGTCATCCTAAAAAAAAGTTTGATTTAGTAACAAAAGGATTCTATGACTCCATTTTAGACTCAAATGTAGAATAGTCGAATACGACTCAATTTGGTGGCATGTATTTTTTTTTATAGTTAACTTCTTTATTGAGACATTATTTCTAAACTAATCAAGCCTATTAAGTACAAGATAATGATAAATTTGAAGGGGTCGTCGCTTTTGGTCTACGACCGGTCCCTTTATTACAGTTTATGATTACATATTTAATTAATTATTTATATTATTAATGTATGTGGCATGTTATTAAAACAAGATGCTATGAATGATGCTTAAGATAATACAAAATAATGTATTATTAAAAGTCTACAATAATGGACTAAGTCTCTGCGAGTAAAATGTACCGAAGGGCTTCTGCAGGGCTCAACAATATAAGTATTGGTGTGCCCCAAATAAGCGAAGGTACATGTACTTATTGAAGACTTGATCTTTATGACAATCATCAGCTCAGAAGTGATTCGAATTTAATATATTGTTTATGTTTGTTTTACAACAATTATCATTGTACTGTTTCATTTACTAAATGCACAAGTCGTTGAGAATTTAAGTAAAAACAATGCCCGTTGTTTTTATTGTAAGGCGAATATTTTCGTAGAAACGATGAAAATCGCACATCTCAAATTCAAAATGAAGTAGCGAAAGGAAAACACTCAAATAAATTGAGAAATATTTCATTCTTTTGTTAATATGTTTTTTTAATATTACTTTGCTATATCTAACGCCATATAATTTAAGAAATCATTGCGTTTTCTTGATTTGACTTTTCTTTTATGAGCGTTTGGGGATGAGCTTTATTGAAACAGGAACCAACATAATGAAGACTAATTAATACTTTACTATAAAAGAGATGATATTTTGTACTTATTGTAAGAATATTTGTTCACTAGCAATTCTTCGCGTCATTTTGTAATTTTTGGCAGTTAGCTTTTGAGAGTGCTGTAAGCAAATCTATTTATTTATTTATTCAAATACTTTATTGCACAAAAAATGTTGTACAGAGGTGGTTAACGCTAAAAGCATTCTCTGTCAGCTAAAATTTTTACGAAATGCAGAGAGGTGGCAATATTTCTGAAACTGATGCCTTCCTTTTTTCAAGTGGATTTAGGAAGAATTTTTATACAGATTGACTTTGAAAACATTGGCAATATTTTAAACTAAGAACTTACTCATGGTTTATAGTTCCTGACACATATTAAAATGAACATCAATTGATTTGCAGCAACCGTACAAAATAGTATCACTCCAATTTTCGAGATCCGTTCAGGCGTAGTAACTTTTTGAAACATTAATATTTTTTTTTATTGTTTTATTAAATAATATTTTTTTGATTTTCATTTGAATATGTGGAAGGGAGTATGAATCATGAGTAAGCTCTTAGTTTTAAATATTGCCAATGTTTTTAAAGTAATCCTGTATGTATTGATTAGATATGATAAAAGTAAGTTAAGTTACTTTTACTTAGTAATGTAGGAAAACACTTACCCCAGGCGATGAGGATAAACTTGAGCGGTATGATGTACATAAACAGTGTGATCACCAAAATAAGGAACACTGCTAAAACACTCACGTAAGGCACCGTGAAGTTACATAAACTGAAAAAAGACGGAAAAGAAACTTGTAACAAAGCAGTCAAAATACTATTCAAAAAATAAATAACTCTACAAGATCAAGAGTGCAATTTTAAGGCCACACTTCATAAAAAAATGGGCTTTATTATTCGTTGGGTCACACGATTTCAATTGTGAAACAGGCCTTTTAGAAAAATACGAATGGTACGTATCAATTATTTGTAAAAAAAATTATACAAGAGATTTTTGATCTTAAGGTGGTTAGGCGGCGGTGACCTTGGTAGTACCTACTTACTTTTTAATACTTTCACCGAGGCTTGCAACTTTCCCGATGACATTTTGTACAGATTGTACCATATCTTGTAAGCTGTTTAACTTTCGAATTAATGATGTTTTTTCCTCCTAAAACAATGATATATCAAACGTAATAAATTCATGAAAAACGTCATTTAAAAACACTATAAATAAAATTACACTCACTTTCTCAATTTTCGCGATTTCCGTTCCTTCTGAATTATTTGAAGATTTTTTTCTCCCTGAAAAATAAATTGATTTAGATTACTTACCTACCGACATTTTTATATTATGGCAGGTACGGTCGAGGACTTGGCGCCTTATCACTTTTTAACGAAAATCGCCTTCTGAACCACAAAACAATTATCATTTTAAACAAAAAAACGACGAAAAGTGCAAGCGTTATGGCTTTAAAAGTGGTTTAGGCGGTGGTGGCCTCGATAGTACTTACAATTAATAAGGTAATATTTCTCTGGTCTGTATTTCACAAATGGTATAAGAAATAGAAGAGGAGTCATCCATATCTTGTAGTTCCAACAGAATATGATCCATGTTATTAGTGCTATTGCGTTCCATTTTCTTGATTCCCACTCGAAACACGTTCTGTTCACGTGAAATAGGAAAGAAAAGTGTTAGATGGCAGGAAAATAGTTTAACAACAGACAAGCTAGTAGCCCCAAAAGTTCTTCAAGTTATCACTAAGTACAAACTAATTTAATCGTAAACTATCTTTAAGAAACAACTACTTTTGTTTTTATAGTATTTTGTCATTTTACATAAGGTATAGAGACAAAATGCCGAGCCGAGTGGTAAAGGCATGCGCCCGGATAGCGTAAGACACAGGGTTCGATTCCTTGTCTGACTCAGTAGCTTTTTACAAGTGCAATAATATTTGACTCGTAACTCATTTATTTTCGGTGTTCGATGGAGCAACCGAGCCTTATTATACCGGTAAACCACCAATTCATATAACCATTACAAAAAATAAGGTACTCGTTTACTATTTTTTTGGAATAATACTTACTTTATGATACTCAAAGCATCTAGAACCCACGTTACCACGGCTCTGGCTCTTGATAGGTTTCTAGCAAACAATCGCCTGTCTAGTTTTTGTTCGGTTTCTAGTAGATCTGCTTCTTTTGGATTTATTACGCGAATTGATGCTTTAAGCTGTAAAAAAGTTTATTGGTTAATTTAGTTTTTACAAAAATAGTGCTTGGTGTCAAAAAAAACATTAGGTACTAAATATATAACACTGCTTTTTCTAATGTGTGTTCTGTTTAGAATTTATCGAATTTAGATAGTACCTAAGTAGTAATGTCAAAAAAAAATCTGTTAGTGGTCGATCGCCAATTTAGAAAACTAACATTGAATATTTGATTATGGTACACACACATTATCTTACCAGATTCCATGATGTGCTCATTTCAAGCAATATTCTGGGGTTGTGTCCTTTAGCCCTCTCCCTCTGAGAGTTGTCTTTGAGAGCGTACCACACTTTCTCATCATTGTATATCCTTAGCAAAGGTATTGAGATTTTTCCTACTTCTTCCGACTTTTTCTCTTCAAACACAGTGATTTCTAGAACTGAAGTGATGTCATGGACGTCACTGAAAATAAGATCATCTGATTGATTAGTGAACAGCAAGCACTACGAATCGAAATGAGGAGATACGTAGAAGAACTAAGGTCGCATAGCTCAGAGAATTAATAAGCTCAAGTTACAATGGGTCACATAGCGCGAAGAATGATGGCCGTTGGTGCATAAAAGTTCTAGAGTGGAGACCCTTCGACCAAAGGCGCAGCGTAGGACGCCCACCAACAAGATGGACAGACGACCTTGTAAAGATCGCAGGACCACAATGAATGTACACCGTTCACAACCGGTAGCTGTGGAAAACCGTAGGGGAAGGCTATGTTTAGCAGTGGACATCTTTTGGCTGAAAATGATGATGATGATAATGAAAGACAACATGATAACATTCTAAATTTAACTTCTTACAATGTAAACAGCTTCATCCAGTTAGGGTCGTGTGTTTTGTATTCAGTCTGAGTTTGAAGTCTTTCATTTCCCAACTTTAGTACACAGTAGCAGTCCTGCGCGACCAGCCCTTTGGCCCCATAAACTATGACAGTGAGTCGGCCGACATCGGAAAAATCTCCGTCCATGCTGTACCATTCCTAGAAATAGAAAACATGTTGGTTACTGAAAAATGTTCACCCGAAACTTTGGTACTTAATAAACACCATACAGTTAGTGCTCGACTGACTGACAGACTGTCTCGTGGCAACACTTATACTAAGTTATATGAGCGAAGCCACATTAGCGTTGCGCTCATCTCCGTTGCGTTGCGTCCATATCACTCATATCCGTTGCAGGAGGCCTAAGCTACTACGAAAAACGAAATCCGTCAATACGATTATCGTTTTGCGGATCCGAAGCATTTTGTAGTATGGATTGCATAATAAAAATGTTTCGGATCCGCAAAACGATGATCGTATTGACGGATTTCGTTTTTTGTAGTAGGCCGTCAGACGCGTTCCGACGACGCAACGCAACGCACACATAGTCGTCTAGATATGTAAGTAAAACGACGGAGCTCCACCGCTCCGACGTCGCAGCGTTGCGAAATGCAACGCTTTGAGAGCTGCAGGTGTCCTACGAAAAACGAAATCTGTAAAGTCGATAGTCGTTTTGCAGATCCGAAGCATTTCGTAGTAAGCATTCCTTACTATAGATAGTGCCATCCACGAAGGCGCGCGCCGTTCATTTTTGATTAAGGAAAGCGCGGTGTGCGGGGTGTATAGCAAATATTTTAATATCATATAATAAAAATGTAATAATTAACTTCATTATAGCATCATCAAATATTGGCAAAAACTTGCACAAATGTACTTAAAACGATCAGAACGAAAGGTGGCGCGCGCCTTCGTGGATGGCACTATCTATATAAAAATGATGATCGTGTTTCGACGGATTTCGTAGTAAGCCTACTGCTTCTCATTTGGGTGCAAGTCGGCAACCGATCAAACTGTTCTAGATTCTCCTAAAGTAGGTAAATAAATAAAAAAACTTTGCGAATACAACGATTGGAATAACATACATCTTTACGTCTGTGCAGATTTCTTTTCGCCGTTTCAATATCTTCTATTTCCAAGAGTGAATTTGCAGACGATATGCCCGTTATTGTATGAAGTATGAATATACGCACACCAGCCATCTCACCGCCTTCCAGATCTAATCTCATTTTATGCGTTTTCTCCTTTTCCATATTAGTTAGATCTAGTGTGTGCCTGGAAAATATAAGGAAAATATTTCCTTCAGATTGTAAAATTTTGGGTTTGAACTGAGATTGGAACTATAGAATAGGTTTCAACTTTCAGCTACTTAACAGTTTGCATTAAATTTACCAAAATAAAATCGCCAAAGTTAGTTTTGAAATCTTTGGATTTGATTGATTGTGATAAACTCAAAAAACGTGCAGATAATTTTAAAGTAAAGATAAAAATACGAGTGAGTATGTCTACTCGGGCTTAAAGCAGTTATGAACTTGAAGAAAAATGAGATAATGTTGAATCAATCACCTGCCTATGAAAGTGTCCTTTTCAAACAGCGATATTTCAAGTGCAGGATCGTCGTACATGTTGATGTTGACTAGCTCCTGCCATTTCACTTCTGGCTTGTTTGATTTCGCCGCTTTCGACTTGGCTTTCTCAGTACCTAACCTGAAAATTATAGGTCCCTAGATAAGTTGTAGATTTTTAATTTAAAAAAAAACGCTTGTTAGCAGTTTTATAGAGTAGGTAATATTGATATACCACTTGATTGTGCCTTGGATCAGTATGAACAAAAACATTTTCTTCCTGGAATTCTATCTATTCTATGAAACATAATATTATTTTCCATATAACACTCATTAATAGGATTTTATATTAATAAATCAAAATCGTCGTTAACGTTAGCTACCTCCACTAGATTCTTAAGCATCTAGTGACTAGAAAAAGCCAATGAAGTGAATTCCCCATACCTGTTTTATTCATAATTGATATTTTTTCTGTCTTGGGTGAAACCTGCCTTACCTAATTCTACAATGTAAAAGACGCACCCGTTCCTCCACGGCTTCAAATCCAGTGGCTTCAATTAAGGCTACCGTCACAGTAGCAGTTTTGATTTTCTTAGTAGGCTTCGTGTCCAGTTTTGTGTTTGCTAGCATTAACTGAAATGAAAAGAAAAAAGTCAAGTAAGATTGCATACTCCTTTACCATATCTTAAATCATATAAGCACAACATCCGGGGATTTTCTAAATTACGTTAGGTATAATATTTGTAAATACACGTAATCGTCTGTTCTTTATCGATAAAGTAAGATTTGTAATAGGTGACATTACGGGAATCCCTCCATTGTTTGCCGACTATGACTATGATAATAAATAATCATTAAATTGTGGTGAGACTTCTTACCTCTTTCCTAAGTTTTTCTTTCATTAGTTTATCTTTTTCTTCCCGTTTTCTTTTATCTTTAGCTGCATTAAGACGAGAATGTATTCGTTGTCGTATTGTCCGAGGGGATTTGCTTACATCTGTGATACCAATGTCCGATAATCTGAAATCATCAATAAAATTTTGTATGATACGCTTTAAAGAAATAATAAAGAAATATTTCTTCAAAGCGTAATTTTTCCAAATCTTATTTATCATAAGGTATATGATGTAAATAAGAGGTGAAACTTACGATTCCATACTGGTACTATTCTTATGTATTTCAATATAATTTCGTCCTGTTTTTGCTGAACTCTTTTCCTCAAACACCTCTTCATTCTCCTTGTCACTTGAATCTTCATTTTCGATTTCGGCGAAACTAGCTTCAATGTATTCAAATTCTATTTCATGAGGAGTCGAACTTAGTCTTCGCACTACTTCCACAGCAACGGATTGCATGTTAGCGCTATCACGATCAAAAACTTCGTTGTTTTCTTCTCTTAAATCTTGTTCACTAGTGTAAATTGTCTCTTTACAATTAAAATCATCACTTAAGTTTGAAATCGAACCAACCGATTTCGATTTCTCTAGCTTTTTCTGCATTTCGTTATACTTATTCTGTATTCTCTCATGGAGTTTTGAGATGTGCTTTCTTATGTTATTTTCTGGTTTCACCTCTTCAGCCATTTTTTCAGCCATTGTTTTAATTTTCGCACATAATAATACCACTTTCCTGTCTCCACAAGCTACTATTTCTGTATGACGAACAATAAACTTGCGTAGTTATCTTATCTGTATTTAGTTATTGATTATTTTGTTCGCGCATAGTATATCCGCGGTGATTATCTTTGTGTAATCCGCAAAAACTGAAAAGATAGATTTGTTGTGACGTGATTGTACGGACAAGACCACGTCAAGGTAAACACTGCGGTACCTAACTTATGTTGTTGTAATAAGGGTTAGCTATGAACAAAAAAAATATACGCTGATGTACTGACAACTTTACTTTGTGCTTCATAATACGTAGTTAATAAAGTTGAAAATGAAGTATCAGGGTTAAGTTAGAGATTAAGGTTTTACAGTATCTAATTATGAATCATAGTTTGGTGAATATTTTTTATTCTTATCTGCTGCGTTTTGCCACTGTCGTTATAAAATACACATAAATGGCTATGCATTAAACTATATTTATATATGCAACAAATGTTCATTTGTGTTGATGAACAAAATTAATGTATTTATTTGCTAAATTTAATATTTTTCGTAACTGGTCATTAAATCTCCGTTTTTCAATGTCGTATCAAAACTTGGTTTCATATAAAATAGATAAGATTGTATTCAACATTGATAACAAATAGTCTGTTTTGCTATTTGCTTTAAACAGTTCTGTAATTTTTTTATTATAATTTACTACGTATTTCAGTAGGATATGACCACTTTACGATAGCTACTGCACAAAGTCGTTTGTCCTTTAGCTGGGTTGTTAAATGAAAGTTTTGTCAAAACTCAAAACTTTTGTAAGCCCAAAACATCTTTCAGAACTCTTTGCGCTAATCCACTGATACTTGAGTATATAAGTACTAATCTAGAATTGATTTTTTGTTTTTATAGTGTTTTGTCACTATATACAAACTTCATTATAGAAATTGCACTTGTAAAAAGCAAATGTGTCAGACAAGGAACCGAACCCTGTGTCTTACACTATCCGGGCGCATGCCTTTACCACTTTGCCACACCGACACATTGGAGAGACTGTTGTATTTAGCAAGTGTATACTTTAGCGCGTAGGCTTCATCACTTTATAATAATCGAATTACTATATACTGTACAGTGACAACCCAGTTTAAAAACAAAAACAAAATTTTAAAAATAGCTTTCTTCATCTTAACCGATTGTTAACACGTTCCGGGACACTACTCCAGACACAATAGATGTTTTATTGTTTTCACGCCTGTAGGCGGGCACTGTCCCGGAACGTGTTAAATATTAGCAAAATATTTCCTTCAGATATTGTGAGAGCAATCTCGCAATATATGAGGCGACGCAGCCTACACGTTAAAGAATGCACTTCAAAATTAAACAGGCTTGCAAATGTGTCGGTGGTCGAGTGCATATGCGTACGCCACGGTTTGATTCCTAGTCTGACAAAGATGCTATTTACGAGTGCAAATAAAGTACTAATCAATCTTATTCTCAAGATCAGTCTGCAGTAGTGTTACGTCCGGCCTTTTGAGTGAGTTTGTCCTCAATATTATCAAGTTGATTACGCCAGAGTAAGCTGTTTACAGATTTACACCCTGCTGTTGCTTCGAAAAGCCAAAACTTAGGCGTAGGTAAAGTTTAGAACTCCGATCCGGACTAACTTCGTCCTAGGAGCTATACATAGTAAATTATGAACCGTAAAGTGCAATCTGCGCACTATCTGAAATTGATGCAGTTATAATGCGTTTCTTGTGGTAGTGGTATTAAAGAGGTATTATTTTATCAGTGAGTTATAAATAAATAAATATGCGCCAGACAACACACCAATTGTCTAGTTTGGTGGTATGGAATTTTCTTGCATGTGTTACGAAGTACCAGACAACGATTATGACGGGGGCGTCTCCAATAAATACTTAAAGACATTAACATCCATGACTTAGGTACAAATGTTCGTGCTCATCACACAAACATTTGACCCTACGACGGACGGCGTAATAGTCAGGAGCGCTAACCACTACACCAAACGCGTCGTCAAGTTGTTACTATACGTATAGAGAAGCAAGCCAAAAAAATAGGGGCAGAATGACATTTTCTTTGAAAATTTGTATTTCGAATTATGAATTTTTACTACGAGTTGAGACCGTGTCATCAATAAAATTCATGGAGCACAAAATTTTATTGTTATTTACTACTCTTTAACATGAAGGTAAACGCTTTCTCTGGCTCTTTGAATCAAGTACTTATGTAATATCGTACTCAGTGTATGTAAAATCTATCTACGTTATACACTCTCATATATTGCTTATTCCGATTGAGTAAGATATAATATCTACAAAGTTTTGTTGAAATCTTTATTATTGTGCTCAGTATTTTCACATTTCCAGAATCTTCGAAAATAGTTTTATTGAAACAAAACCTTAATGTTAGAAATACATCACGGCATGCCATTTATTAAATTAAATCAAATAAATCGACTGTTTAACTAGGACGTTGCAGTGCGTTTCACAGAGGTAAGTTTTCATTAAAAATCATCCACTGGTATTTTCAACGAGCTCCCATCGATATCAAAATGAATACCTCCCCGACCCAGATTTGAATCAAAACCAATATCATTCGGATCCTTATTAAATTAATGTGCTCTTTGAAGCCTGTATCATTCGTTATTTCGTTTTCATTCCATCCAATTGAAGGGGAACGTTTGATCTATGATATTTACATTGTGTGCTTAAACAAATGAAATTGTACTGGGTCGGGCGGAGAAAGTTTGGGATAGACGTTCCGAAGTTTTTATTGTTTCATCTATCTCATACATATTAGTTCCGTCAATTCCATGAACTCATTTCGGATGAATAAACTGGCATATTAAATTAACTTTATATCAGTATTGTACAGTTAACCGTTGGTTTAATTATATCGAAACTAATTTGGTAACAATTAATAGTAATAAGGTTTAAAGAACTTTATTCTCATAAGAAATACAAGTTTCACTTAATAAAGTTACTACACCCCTGGTAAACTCATTTTTTTTATTCAACTTAAGATCTTTGTGACTATAAAACCAATGAATTAACATCCTACCTTTTAAAAAGTTACAATATTATAAAAATAGAGCGAAAATACAACTGTTATTTTTATGGCTAGCCCTTTCCTAAACAAACAATCTATAAATATATGATTCCATTTTTAACCGAAAGGCCCTTCTGGTACACTAAACCAAATCAATCAATAGTCGAACCAGAATAACTCAAACGCGATTTCTTGCGTTGATCCACGTTTATCTCGTAGGCTTTGTAGGGTCCGCATAAAAATTCTTCTCACGCGGAACTGATCACATTTTGATCGCTGCAGAGGACTTTGGGCTGTGGGGTCGCCATGATGTTAATAGTGGCAGCGGAATGTCAACTGTGCGATTTTAATTGCTATAGGAGCGAGTATTTTTTTAAAAAAAAACCTAACCTAACCCAATGACAAGATGTGTAAAAGAATCCTTTATATTTAAATACAACAGTCGTGGTGATTGAGTTTTTTAGGTCCATATAAGAATTATGTCCATACTTATGTCAAGTGTCATATTAATAGGTACCAAAAGAATCAATTGGTTCCACAGTGACTACTCAAACTATAGTATATCAACATATAACGCTGTACATAACAATGAGGCTTGGTTGCACAATCTTTACCGTTGTTCTTATTGTCTATGAAATAATGTGCAGCGCAGGTTATGAACCTTAATAGTTATTTTACGTTTAAAAGTTCTAAATAAGTTATCTATAAAATGCTTATCTGAATATTATATGCGATTGCATATCGAAAAAATAATTAGTAATTAATTGATAATTAATGGCGATAAGTAGTAATACTTTGCACGTTTCAAATTAAACTTTGATATTTCACGACTCTTAAAAATTCCTAAAATAATTAGATTTGTAGTTATATCGTTGCTTTTACACATTTTAAAAAACAATGTGTTGTAAATTTTATAATTTTATTGACAATAAAAATTTACTATTGCCAGTTTGATGAAACAGAGTTCGGTTCCTCAATTTTTCAAACATGTGGCCACACTATCCAGTCGTCCTGCTTGTGGGACGTCACCCAAATTTATGACGGCTATCCCCTTTTATTACAGATTGGACGATGACTGCAGATGTCCCGTGATGTATTGATGGGGACACTACGATATTCCCATAATACTTACGTTTTACTGTTGACTTCTTTGGTTTACCTAGATTTTTGGTGGAGTCAGCTACTATTAAAGTACTGATGACAAAAGAAAGTAAATTAATTTATTAAAACTTATATTCATCTAAGCTTAGGTATTCTTTTGTTGTTTTTTTGTTTGTTCCTTCACATTATTTATTTTTGTTTATTATATTATGTTATTTGCTAACGGTCGTTTGACCAACAAATGGGTACCTAGTATATGTGACCCCATAACTATAAAAAAAAACTCGTTTTGCAAAGGCAAAGATTATAAACCTACTTCATTTAGGACAGCAATGAATGCCATCGCAACATCATTGAGAGAAGTAAATAAAAAGGATGATACACAACAAAACATTGAATGGATTGAATCCGAACGCTGCAAGTAGAGTCAAAAAGCCCTTTAAAAATACGTTTTTAATATCATTTACACGTGCAGTGTAAAAAAAAGGAATGAAAAGGTGACCAAACTTTGAATTTCAGGCTAACCCGGCTTGGTATTTCAGCGAACGTGACAGGAAAATCCAGTACGAAAAATTCACTATTGGACTTTTTCATTTTGGCCGAGTGGTCTATACCTATACCTGTGAATTTGGCTACTGAATGGTAACAATAGACTAGTTGACTAAATTTCAAAAACTAGTTAATATCTAACCTTAGTAAATATAATGATCAAATACCTTGATATTTAAAAAAAATACTAAACATTTACATGATATAATTATGATTAAAAAAAAAATTGAATGGGTCTCAAAAACGCTCGTACTGTCATGACTAAATGACGTCACGGCGGAAGTTCGAGTCTTTTTGACAGCAAAATACTATGAAGAGTTGTCAATGACAGTAAAAAAAGCCCGCCATCGCAAAAGGCATGACGTCAAATCCTCTGATAGGCGTTAGTGGTCATGTGACAAATGTGCGTTTTTGACAAACTAGATTTATTGAAAATATTTAATAATCCTAATTTAAATTCATAAATTAATTCCTTTTATGAAATCTCCATACCATAACTTGATCACTAGAAACTCCAACATTAAGATTCGTTCTAAGTGGAGCCTATCTAAGCGTGCATTAGTAAAAACAAATGAACGTATGGGTTTTCATTTCTGTTCGTTTTAAATTGTAAATATGTAGGTATCAGTTTTGGGGACCCTTGTTTTGTTACTCATAATAAACACATATTTTATGAGAAAAATAGTAGGTACAGATCATTCTAGTACCTTATTATCAGAAGAACTAAGTAGATTTCTACTTACGGCTATTAGCTTATTGAAATTGAATTAACATCTTATGGGGAAATTAACTCGTCAAGTATGTGTAAACGAGACACAATAAAAATTCCATTGTTATGCGACTCTCGGCATTCGTTTGATACCTGACTGATTACTATATTATTTTAGTTATTTTAGTTATTTCCATAGCTTGATGTCCTACGGAATTTTATTGTGGGGCTCAGCTGCTGATATTAGAATCAATTTTTGTATTACAAAAAAGGGCCGTGCGTGCTATTTATAGTCTAAAACCTCAAGATTCCTTAAAAGAGGTGTTTCGAGAAATTAGAATATTAACTGTAGCCTCTCAGTATATTTATGAAAATTTAATGTATGTACGCAAAAATTTAGATTCATTTACGAAAAAAAGTGATATACACAAATATAATACTAGGAATAAGGATAAGCTTGCTATTCCACAATTCAGGCTTCGAAAGGTTGGTAATTCTTTCATGGGGAAATGTATAAAATTTTTCAATAAACTACCAGAATACATTGTTGACTTACCGATTACTAAATTTAAAATTGTTATTAAAGAAACCCCTAATGACGAAAGGGTATTATAAAGTAGATGATTATTTAAAAGATAATAATGTATGGACTTGTATGATCACCACAAACATTGTAAAACTTTTGAAAAGAGGCATTGACAATAGTGACTGAGTTTCTTGCGCAGCTTCTTCTCAGCACTAGCCAACAATTGTCCCGAAGCTATGGTAGGGTCTATATTGGGACGTGTATAAGTGCCCCCAGTGGGTCTATATGCAAAAATAAACGACTTTTATGACTTTTTAATAGTGAGAAAACTGTCACCAAACTATTTTCTTTTTTCGTATTCGAGCTTAAAAGGTATAGCTATTGTTATTCCTAGCTAAAAAGTAAACTTAATAAATATTTTCTGTAATCTCATCAAAATAAATGATGCAGGTTAAGCTTTTCAGTAGATGAAGAACGCCAAAAGAAACTCCCTAATGAACATTTGCACTGATCTCATCAAAAAACCATCAGCTCCTGAAAGACATTTCTACCTGGTTACAGGAAAAACTATACGTGCTTCCTTGTCTTTTGTAGATTTGCTGTGCATAGAGAAAATCTGATGACTTGTGATTTTTACTCCTTATTTTTGTTACGAGCATTTTGTTAAATTATGATACCATAAATAAAACATTCTGACCCAATATAGCGTAACACAGCATAGGAAATCATTCTGGCTCGAGATATGCAAAAACAAGCGTAACTTCTCATCTCATTTTTAAATAAAAACTTTTAAAATATCGCCTAAAGTTATTTCAGGTATCAATTTAATATTTTAACGTCACTTTTTACAGTTTCAATTTTAAATATTTTCCTGCCCCTAACCCGTCGACAGCTAAAATAGAAAACATTTATATCCATCGCCAAATATTTAGTTCGTACATTTTTTTTCGTCATCGCGAAAAGTTTATGTTAGCACACAACCAACATAATGGGTTCCAATTCTGGCTCGGCGTTCCATCCACAATTCGTTCAACACTTTGAAAACGTTTATGCCACTGTTCCATACTGTTAACCTCGGTTTGTTAAGCCTTCTATACCCGAATTCGTTTATTTTGGTTACACAAAACAATTGAAAAAAGCTATAATTGCTTCAACCAGAAACATCAATGTAATAAATCGTCACAGTACATTACACTTCTATAAGTACATGAAAAATCTACGCCGTGTATGTAATAAATATATAATAAACAAGATGTTTCAAATCTACCTGCAAAAAGTTAAGCTTACCAGAATCGGTGACTTAAAAACTTTTTTTTATAGAAACGAGGGTCAGAATATGCCAAAAAATAAAACATTCCATACAAATCAGACAGTTCATATCATGCCCGATTTCGTGAAGTCTTTTTGTTTTTATTTTTGACCTATATTTTTTTAAGTTTTTTTTGTTACTGGTTCCGAGTATGTCTCTTCATTGCTAACTTAGTAGTAGTTTTGAAATACCTCGTACAACAAAAAATAATATTTTACATTAAGTACTCAGTATCTTTAATTTTGAGTTATTTTCTCGTAGCAGCTACCAGGCGTCACAAAGATCCGTCATTCCATCGCGAAGTTTAAAAAGTCCCGGCTCACAATTAAAAATTTTCTGTGATGTTGATCCTTTCTCAAGCTCACCTGCAAACTTTAGGAAAAATGTAAATGTGGCTGTATGTGAGGGTTTTCGTGCCCTCTAGTGCGATAATTTACAAATAAAATGTATATTTATATTTTTAAAGTTACATACACTACACCGTATTTGCTCTGTTTGCCCAAATGTCGCATGTTTTAATGTTAAAATATTATATCTGTGGACAACGGTGCTGGTTACATTATAAGTAATTTTTAAACTAGAATATTTAAGGTTAATCCTACAATGTAATTGTTTGTTGTCCTTAATGAAGAGAAAAAAAAAGTAAACATTTCGAACTTTATCTGCGTAGAAACAAAAGCAACGCAATGCAGGTTATTCTCCTGGCGATCTTAAAACATTTCAAAAGTGGGGCGCATTTAAACTGTTCGTGTTTTACGATCGGGTAACCGTAAAAAAGTTTCCATTGTGCTCCGGAATAGCGCTTGTTGTTAAAATAATTAATATTGTTTGAGTACTAGAGTCGCATTTTAAAGCGACGGCTGCGCCAGAGGTCCCGGGTTCAATTCCCGGGTCGGGCCAAAAATATATATTATATTTTTTCTGTTTAGAATTTCTCAGGGTAGCCCGAAGTTTGGAAGTTGGCGGTGGTTCACCCCCGTGCCTCGGAAAGCACGTTAAGCCGTTGGTCCTGCGCCTGATCTCTCTCCGGTCGTGTCAGATTGCTGTCCCATCGGGCTATGAGAGTGAAAGGAATAGACAGTGCACCTGTGTTTGCGCACACACTTGTGCACTATAATATGTCCCGCGCAGTCGGTTAGTACTACTAGAGTTAGGGGGACTACTACTAGAGTACCGTGCTTTATGAAAATGCTTATGTTAAACGGGGAAAAGAGTTTGTTAAGTTGGTACTTACCTGATTTGCAATTTGCAACACACGCGTAAGATGATAATTGTGGATTGTGGATATTGAATATTTGAATTAAAGTTTGTTGTACTTATTAGATTTCTTCCGCACAAAAACTAAGTAGGTAGGTGGAACATTTATTTTTATTTTATATATTTTTTTATACATACATAATAAAAAAAACGTTAATTAGCATTTCTTATTTGTAATTATTTATTTATTGTAATATTGATTGTTTGTTAAGGATATTATTGTCAGAAATAAAGATTCATTTCATTCATAACGTTCTATCACCTAACACTTAATTTATAGCAATATCGCAGCATCGTTGATTGTTAGTATTATAAAACTGAAAGGATTCTAGACACTTGTATTGAGTGTCACGAAATTTTTTTTTCTATCCTGTTTAAAAATATTTTAAGAGTCAACCCATCTACACGTTAATTATACTAACCATTTTACCAATGTCATGTTCCTATGTACTGCTCTTAGGAATATTAACATGCTCATAGTTTGATCGTAACGCATTGTAGTTCTTAGCATCAACCTTTATACGGTGTCACCAAAGTATCGACACAAGTTGCATCCCATACTAGGGCCCGACCCCGTTCCCAGGGAATGAGCGTGAGGCCATCGGGTCTCTTGCCATCATCACGAACCAAACCACGTGGTTCCAACGTGGAAGGAACATTAATGGTGGCAAGAGCTCTTCTGATGGCGTCATTAAGAGTGGCGTGACGGGCGATACTGTTGAACGTTTCAATTCCAACACATTAACAAAAATAGATCCTTTTTAGAAATAGTCCATATCCGTACATACCTTGAGGTTTATTTGTCAAGAGGCGTTTAGCTGTATAGACACACAGCAATACTATCGATTGTTTCTCCTTATCGATGGTGACTCATTACCCATTACTAGCCGATAGTCATACTATCTTACGAGTGTCTATATTTTGGCATCGTTGATTAACAATTCCTAGAATTCTAGATCTAAACACTTTCTAGTTCTACACACGCCAAAAACCCTTCTGTAAATGCTTCAATCCAAACTCATTGATGGATATCCATCTGCTCAATGCTTATTAAACTTGGCTTCACAAAAGCAGATCCTTTTAAAAAGTCCCCCGTAATCCCCACATGCTCCAAGCTGGACTCAAGCTGGGTCATTTACTTGAGGATCATTTGTCGAGGGGCGTTTAGGCGCGATCAATTACTCAGATAAGTGACGGTCGACGCTCGCAAAGCACTCTACAATCACGGTTTAGTGCCGGGTTTAGTGCTTATCGACGGTCGATCCCTTGGAATTTGCGAAAAGTCAAACGGCGAAATGACGATGACGGTAACTAGGGTAGCCTTTGTAAGTTTTGATGAGTTTTATTTTCTCTTGTTAATGAATCCTGAATGTTGGTATATACAGGATGAATTTGTAAACATTGGCAATATTTTAAACTAAGAACCTACTGATGATTCATAGTCCCTTCCACATATCAAATTGAAAATCAATTGATATAAAGTATCATATGATGAAACTGAGAAAAAAACATATCAAATCAAACACTTAAGAAATGATCATTGCTTAAAATTAAACTAATAAATTACAGACTTTGTTTAAGATAAAAAAAAAATAATTAAAGAATATGTAAACGTATCAAAAAATTTCTCCGCCTACACGGAAATCAGAATGATACTGTACGATTTTTGAAATGATATTTCATAACAATTGATTATCAGTTTAATATGTGGAAGGGACTATGAATCATGAGTAGGTTCTTAGTTTAAAATATTGCTAATGTTTTCAAAGTCACCCTGTATGTGTGTATGTTTAATAATAATAACAACTAGCCAATAAAGTTGTTTTGTTAGTCATTATGTGTATATTATAATCATCATAAACCTTAAGATATTAAAGCACATAAAGAATAAAGACGATAACTATCCAGCTATGTACTTACTAAGTGAATCTCTCAGAATATGTATTTATTAAGCATAAGTGCTTCGTTAATTATATGAACCAGTATTTCCTTACCTCTTTTTCGCGAATTGTTCAGGTGATAATGAACCTATTTAATGTAAGTATTTTTAGAAGCATTAATTTTAAAGTATTGACAAAACCAATGCTGGCCTTTTCTCAATCATTAATCTTGATCCGAGATCAAATTTCCACCAAGGGGATTCTTTCTAATTCGAACTCAGGGTTGGCAAATGGCGAAATATTTTTCCCATTGGATGTTTCAGAAAAAAATATACCAATAATGCTGATACAAATATTTAACTTAAAAAAAAGTTTATAAATACATTTCATTTGTCAATGAACTAGTTGCAACTTCCTACGCGTTGCTGCTGAGCAGAGTGATGCCCACTTAACCTACAATTTATCTACCGAAAAATCTTAACCCTAATATCTTGGAAATGTTTCCATTTTGGCAACTGGCAGCCCTCGGCATCAAAGGGCATGGTTTCCGCTTTCAATTAACTCGCGCTGCTGCGGTTTAAAGATACGACGTACCTCGTTAAACTCAGCAGTTACTGCTGTCCACTAGGGGACATCTGGTTAAATGGTATTGCTCTTTTGGGACCGAGATTTTGTCGACTTTTTAAGTGATGACCTTGCCTCCGACTCCGACCTATAGTATGTGCACAATTGGTTGATACAATGCACATACTCGTACATAAATCAAAAATTAGTGAGAGGTGTAACAAATACACACCCATGATCTTCACATTTCAGCCGAGGACAGGCTCTTCTTTATTTTCATACGTACTCCTACTACTGGGCAGGCCTTACCGCAACTATAAGGTGGAATGAGCCACACTACACCACGCGGGCTCAGTGCAGATTCGGGGATGGGTTCTTTGCAATCAACCTTACTGTTCTAGATCTAAAGATTAATATCAACCAAGACCAATGGTTTAACGTGCCCTCCGAAGCAACGGTGATACGTCACATAAACGTAATATGGCCAGAATGGTCACCCATCCATACCAGGCCACGCTGTAGGTTGATTTACTTTAGTAATAACTACCAAAGCGATGCTACCACGACTCTAAGAGTACTTTTTACATAAATATGTAGTTGTGTCTTGGTTTTCTGGCACGAATCTGAAAGACATAAAACAGCCCCATGTAAAACTAAAAGTAGTACCAACGAGAACTATCCACGTTACGTCAAAGGCTTTTGCACAGTTCATAGAAGTTAAGTTCTAATTTCGAACGCATAATGGCGTTTCATCTCTTGAACTGTTGAAACAACAAGTTTTTTCAAACTACCCCCGGGTGTGGTTACAACTTTACTTAAAACTTTAAGTCTGCGCTGCTGGTTTCTGAGAAAAATAGAAATCAAAGGCATTCTACATCCTTTAGACTCGAACTTAAGCCGGATTTCCGAGAAGACTTTCTGAAAGCCGCAGATGAAGTATATTTCAATGAAACTGGGCTTCCATAGGTATTGGAAAGAGTTATAAAATGGGATTAATTTCCAATCCGATTCTAATCTGCGTTTGACGTATGGTAATTGGATGTAACTTTTATGCTATCATCAACGAATGTATGACTTCTCATTTTAAAGTCCGCGAGTCATACAAAAGTGTATAAATATGCAAATTCTGACAATCCTTGTGCGTGAATAATATGGCAACTGATCATCAGGTTACTAGAGCTATTTGGCTGGAGCGTTAATGTTAATCACACATAAAACTTGATTCGTCTGAGGTATAATAAATAGATACTTTCCAGGTAATGTAGGTATGTTAGAGCGAAGCCATATTGGTATTGCCTTGCGTCGACGCTGCGACGAAGCTCCGTCGTTTTACATGTACGGTGCGCTGCGTCGCGGTCGTCAGGTTGCAAATGCAACGAATAACAATAAAGATTACGTCTTCATGTCGTATCCGACCACGGCGAACAATCTCAATTGAGATTGGCCATCGGCGCGGGACATGATTAATAGTGCGCAATTCTCAGTTCTTTTACTCTCATTATTCGTTGAGACATTAGATCCAGCATGACCAGTGAGATTTCACTAAGGCACGGGGATGTCATTACCATTGACTTCCTAACTCCGAGCTGTTTCCGAGTATTTTCAAGACAGAAACCCCTAGAAACAAATTTCGGTCCGACCCGAGATTCGAACCCAGGACCTCTTTGGAAGCAACCAGCGAACTACCACTATACCGATGAAGCAGTCAAAACGGATAGTGTTAAGGACCAATGACCGACGTGTAACGTGTAACGGAGACGCAACGCAACGCCAATGTGGCTTTGCTCTAGGTATAAAACCTTTGATAATCAAGTGAAAAAACAAGAATCCTTAGTCGTCGCGACAAAATTAATCGCATGTTGCCCGGGAACGGTATTTGATGCCAAGAAAATCTTTATCGTACGAGCTCCAGGGATTTTAAGAATTTAATCGAGTGGCAGGTCTAGTAAGCCGGAATGCAGGTCACCGGTCGGAAGTAATCCGGTGCATTGTCGACTGCGCCCGGTGCGTCACATAGAGTGCTGTATTGTGCGCCATTAAATATCCTTTGCGAGCACTGAAGTGGAAAAGTCAGGGAAATCTGGGTAACCTTTGTCACAAATTCCGAGGAAAAGTATTTGCTGTGTGGGACCAATCAGGCAAAGTAACACTACAATCTTCTTTTCAGGTTAAATGTTGGTTTATCTTGTAGCAGGTCAGTTAAAAGAGATTTTAAATTATGAGAAGCCAGACTAAAGGTCGGACCAGGTCCTACTGGTAGAGACTATAAAACTGTGTGCGTGTCAGTCCACATGTGCACATCCTTTTGTCTTGAGATGTATAGCTCAGACACTCGCAGAAGTGTAGGTCAATATCCTGAACTCGTATCTTAACATAATTGAACCACTCTCAGTCCGCGATCCTAATTAGTTGGAAACGTACGAGTACTAATTAATCGACTTCAACGCGTCTAGACCTTGGTCGACAAGAGTAAGTATTTTTGGCTAGATGTAGGTAATTAACCATTATGTACCGTCACAGGTAGGTAACTATTTTTAACCCCTGGCAAATAAGAGAGGTCTGTGTATCTTTCTGTTTAGTATTTTTTTGTTTCAAATATATTTTATATTTCGAGTGTCCTTAGGCGTTTCTTTTTAATTATGTGAAAAGTGTTTTAAATTAAAATTTTATGTTATTATCCTTGACTGTAGTAAGTAACTATTTATTTTATTATTCTGTGACTATAGATAAAATATACCTATTAATCTTTTATAGCATACTATGACAAACTTATATTTTTTGAAGCCGTGGGTAAAAAGCATACGAGCTTTTTTCCCGCTGACTCTGATTTCCGTGCACACAGAGCGCACATTTATAGAAATGAATATAAATAATGAGAAATTCAAACTGGTGCAGCTCTGAAATCACATTAAAGCCAGAACTAGCTTTGACAACTTCGGTCTGTTACCGTTTGTGAGGAGGTGACCACTTCAAACGGTAAGTACCCGCGCAGAGTACGCGAACCTCTAGGGATTACCGAAAGTTCCCAATTCAATTCCAGTAGAAGCATATTTCAGTGAAAAGGGTTGCAGAATTATTACTCGCATTTGTTTCTACCGCGACTTCCTCCGTAATAATTTTAAATATGTTCAGAACCATAGACATTACATAGAAAGATCTAAAACGCCAACAATTTGGATAAATATAAATAATATGCTAAGTATTTTTCATCCTCCACGTCTTTAATTACGAACAATCAATTTGTTGTCTCTGCCAGATTGGACTGACAGGTATGTACGTGAATCACTGAAATTTTGTCCCAATCATAAATTGTTATCTAAGATTTTTTAAACTAAGTGGGTTAATTCCAGCATCACTTTAATTTGTAACGATATTCCTTGTAAAAAAATTTGTTAATTAAAAAGCATTTTTGCTCGTCCATCTGACATATACACTGCTCAACAAAGTCTAGGGAACAAGCCAACTATATGACTTTATTTGTAAAATCTTCTTTAAAAAAGTACTGATCTCTTTGAGGTAAATAGGTAGGCTGAATGTTTATCAAACGTTGTTCGAATTTTAAATAAAAAAAAATTAGAAACAAAAGAATTTTCGTAAAAGGCGGGAATCTTTCACTTTGATTGCTGTGTAGTGATACTGTATGAGAATTTTAAAGATAAAAAATTGTTTTATTGTTTTATGATTTTATTGAAAAACAAAATTAACTGTTGTTATTCGTAACTTTTGCGACTACGGCCATTATGTCACGACGTCATTTAACGCGGGAAGAAATGATTCAAACTGTAGGAATGTTGGAAGCTGGGCTACCCCAACGCGAAGTTGCAGCTGCTCTGAATTCTCACGCGAGCGTTATCTGCAGACTGTGGGCACGTTACAGACTTACTGGCGATGTAGCCAAAAGGCACAAGAGGCAGGTATAGGGTTACTACGGAAAGGCAAGACCGTTTTTTGCAAAATGTCGCAAGGAGGCAACCCACCATTACGGCTCGTCAGTTGGTAGAAGACCTCCAGTCGCAGCACCAGGTTGCTATCAGTGACCAGACTGCTCGGAGGAGACTCCATGAAGCTAATCTTCGTGCTCGCAGACCACTAAGAGTGCCCGCGCTGCGTCATGGAAATCGAGGACGTCGATTATTGTGGGCACGTGAACATTTGCAGTGGACCGTAGATCAGTGGGCACATGTACTGTTCTCCGATGAATCTCGCTTCGGATTTCATCCAGATTCAAGAAGAGTGCGTGTTTGGCGGATTCCTGGTCGGCAGAGTCGGCTTCAAAACCCACAGGAGGTGCATCCCTACCAAGGTGGTACAATCATGGTGTGGGCTGGAATCCGCCTGGGTGGACGGACGGATCTCGTTTTGATCAGGGAAAATTTAAATGCAGAGCGATACTGCGAACAGGTAGTCCAATCCGTGGTTATCCCACGCCGACAAAATCTGGGCGCAGATTTTATTTTTATGCAAGATAATGCACGACCACATACTGCGAGTCAGGTGATGGATGCGTTCCGCGAGTACAATATCGAAGTGCTGGAGTGGCCTGCTCAGTCCGCGGACCTCAATCCCATTGAACACGCGTGGGATTTACTAAAGAGAAGGGCTTTTAGAAATCTCCCTCAAAATTTGAACACAGCAGATGAACTTTTTTCACATCTCTCCAGAGAATGGAGTCTTCTTCCACAAGAGACAATCGATAGTCTCATAATCAGTATGCCACGACGATGTCAAGCTGTTGTTAATGCCTTAGGGGGTCCAACTGATTATTAAAAAAGTCCCCGCATATTTGTTCTGAACTGTAATGTTTTAATTTTTAAGAAATTTTATTAAATTAAATTTCTTTGTTTAGTTCTGTAATACACTTTCTTTGTTTTTTATTAAAATTACCTCGTAATTCAAAAACTGAATCCTTTATTTATATACGCAACTAATTAAGCATTAAATTGCGCATCGATTGGTATATAAACTTTAAAACAAAAATATATAAAAATAAAAATATTCCCTAAAAACCTCCTGTTCCCTAGACTTTGTTGAGCAGTGTATATCAAACATCCCGGGGCGCGTTGTTTAAAAACCAATCCTTCCAGCACAAATACTTTGTGCGGACGGATCAAAGCGGACCAATTTGACTCTGCTTCCCATTCAAAGGGGAAAGCGGCGCCGTCAATTTGTGAGAGGCGTTCCACTCATGTGGTATTAGGCATTACAGACTCCTGTGGTTGATTTCCCCCGGGCACACAATACACCAGCGCAGCCAGTTACTTTAATTGCAAAGTATTTCACTGGGACGGTTTTCATCAGACTAATGTGCCAACGGCAACGCAACGGAACTTTTGACGAGAATTTCGTTCGTGATTAAAAAGGGCAAGTAATGGAGTGAGGTGATTTGTTCTGTTTGCTTTTAAGTTTATGGGATTAGGGTCTTTTTGCTTTGTATGTGGTGGAGGCTTTTTAGTCTGCTTTTCGGGCGTAAAGAAATCGTTGCTTTTAGGACTCGCTTTGAGAAATCTAGCGACTTGACGTGGGTGCTTCATCACTATGGACGTTGTACATGTTAAGTAGGTACTTCATACTTGTTGGTTGATAAGTTTACTTTCGGTTTTTAGGGTTCCGTAGCCGAATGGCAAAAAACGGAACCCTTATAGTTTCGTCAAGTCTGTCTGTCTGTCTGTCTGTCCGTCCGTATGTCACAGCCACTTTGTTCAAAAACTATTAGCATCACACAGCTGAAACTTGGTAAGTAGATGTTTCTTGTCTACCGCTTTCCGATTTATGTTAAAAAAAAGTATATTTAAGGGGGGGGGCTCCCATACATGAAACTAAAACCTAATACTTTTTTTTAACCCAAACCTATACATGTGGGGTTTATGGATAGGTCTTTTAAAATGACATTGAGGTTCCTAAAACTTTTTTTTCTAAAAGTCTCACGTTTGAGATATAGACGCTTCCAAAGTTGTTAAATGGGCGTTCCTTCCCATCTAACTTTTGAACTAAGAAAGTGAACATTTTGAAAAAAAAATATAAAGTAGAACTCAACAAAAACTTTCAACGAACATGGTTTTAGCAAAATCGAACTAGTAGTTTTTGAGATATAGCACATTTTTATTAACCGCAAATATAACTTTGCGCGAGTCCGACTCGCACTTGGCCGGTTTTTATTGTTGCAACTAGGCATTGATTTAAGACATAAGGCCCATATTTTCAAATCACTGCGTCAATATGTCGTATGATTTTATTTGATTAATGTTCGATAATTAGATGAAATCCAATGACAGTGATAAAGAAAAGATGACTCAAGTTAAAATGTTCACGGAAATTACCTAAAATGTGTTTTAACAATCAAGTCGAAATTGGGTTAAATTAACCTTTTATTATGTTAAACAAGCAGTAATAAGGTTTGTATCAACCCAACTTATGCTGCCGAACAAGGCTATCGTGTAGCACAATACCGATAAAGTGAAGTTCAAAGTTCCCGTCAAACTACCGGATATAGTTAACTGTGCCCGCGGGCTAGCACTCGTGTGAGTAGCTGAGGACCTACCCTGAAGCATTCCCTACTTTTCCTACCCTATTTTTCAGAAAAGATTTCAAAAAAGTTAGTCATCAGGTTGACCTGTGTGTGCGTGATATTTTCGGTTTTGTAGAATTTTTGAGAGCCTATGATGAATTAATATCTACATATTTAGGCTGCCGAGCACATGTGCTAAGTGTAATATTATGTATATTTATTTTTATGTTTTTTATCACTGTGAGTAGGTACTACTTAAACTTACGTAACTTTCTAACTTACGGAAAGGTTTAAGTGGACGGCTACCTGACACCAAGTTGCGCAACACTTCGCCGACAAAATAGTGTATTATTTGAATTGTGTTATTATTATAAATATTTATGTTAGTCTTTAAGGTATATATTGTATGGGCATTTGTTGCCTGAAGCAAATGATTAAATTAAATTAAGTTTAATCAAAATCGGTTTAGCAGTATTCGAGTTAGAAGCATTAAAATACCAACAAATAAAAATATATTTGCAATCTTTAAAATACGCCTCTTTCACTTGCAACATCATGACTGCATGAGCAAACAAAGACGACAAGATTTGAAAATACGGTCACGTTATAGAGTAGGTAACGCCTCTGTAACGACCGTGCTTTGTGCAGCAAGCGTTGCCTTCGTATGGCAATTAATTCAGGATTGAATCACTGCATCGGTTACCTATGAACCTGTAAATGTGTTCACAACTTCAATGGTTACAATCTATAGAATTGATAAGATATCTAAACGTAGAATCGGCAGTGAGATAATTATGCATCAATAAAACTTACACTTAGAGGTCCCATTTTTGCATTAATAGCCAATATTACTGAAGAAGAGGGCTAAATAAGAATGGCAGTTATCCATAAAAGAACATCATCATCGTTTTAAAATCATTAAGATAAGTACTGCAACAGCCTATCTAATTAGTCAACTAACTAATTAACTCGTCAAGTATGTGTAAACGAGACACAATAAAAATTCCATTGTTATGCGACTCTCGGCATTCGTTTGATACCTGACTGATTACATATTAAGAAAACAAAGCAAAAAATACCTCGTTAATCAACATTATGCTATTTAAATGATATACCCCTGTCTGTATCGGACAGTAAGATTATAGCACAGATAAGATAAAAGTAATTAGGTAGTTTTTAACTTATCAACGTATTCGAAAACGTGACCACCGCATTGGTTACCTTATTTTTTGTTACAAAATGGCGTTAGAAGGGATATGGGTTCAATAGTACCTAAATCATAATGATATAAGAAAGTATAATTTAGAATATGTTATCACTTATCAATGCCGCACTAGATTAAAATGAATTACAAAAATGATATTTTATTTTATTGCAATTTACACATTTACATATAAATACATAAACAATATAAACTAGTAGTTACAAGGCCTTGAAAAACTTGTTCTCTTTCGTAATACTTGTAAAGTGCCGTCATTATGTGCGACACGTAATGAAATTATAGCAAGAGGGTTCCGTCAATGGAATCGCGTCGCTGACCTTACCAACAACATAATGTATGGGCTGCAGCAAGTTAAGCTCAATGCTGTATCTTATGTAATTGTGATAAAGGTTATTTTTCAACAAAAAGGTAGACTGAACTATTATTAATATCACAGAAAATATAATAGTTCTACGTAATATGTACTCTTCTTGTAAGAGTCTACTATTTTACGTAATTAAAACTACATTCAAAACACTAACTGTCGGGAATGTTAATGACATTGATAATAAGTATCACACGTTCGCAATGTAATTTTTTACCTATTTTTTATTGGGATAACGGATAAATAAAATAAATATAGGGAACCCTTAAAACTGTATAAGATAAAGAATACTTATCCAATGCTAGGTATGTTTTGAAAACATACAGTTCCCGGCAATTTGGCAGTCTGAGTCTTTGTGTTTGTTTGTGATAACGTGTGTGCTGTTTTAAAATAATATGTTTATTATAGCAACAGTTATTGTTGTTGTTTTAAGTGTAGTGCTCTACTATTATGGAACAAGAACGTTCAATTATTGGAAGAAAAGAGGCATCAAACATGAAGATCCACTGCCTTTCGTCGGAAACAATTTGAAGAATTTCATTCAAAAAGCAAGTATGGCAATGATGGCTACTGAAACATACAATAAGTTTCCCAATGAGAAAGTTGTCGGGTTCTACAGAGGCACTGTCTCAGAATTGGTAATAAGAGATCCAGAGATCGCCAAAAGAATTTTAGTTACTGACTTCCAACACTTTTACGCTAGAGGCTTCAATCCCCACAAAACAGTGATTGAGCCTTTGCTCAAGAATTTGTTTTTCGCTGATGGTGATTTATGGAGATTGATGAGACAAAGATTCACTCCAGCATTCAGCACTGGTAAATTGAAGGCTATGTTTCCTCTTATCACAAAAAGAGCTGAAAATTTACAAATAATCACCGAAGAGATCATAAATAGAGATCATTACGATGCTCGTGAATTAATGGCTCGATACACTACTGATTTTATTGGAGAATGTGGCTTTGGAATTAACATGGAAACCCTTAATGATGAAAACTCACAATTTAGAGCTTTAGGAAAACGCATATTTGAACGAAGACTACGGGATGGTGTGAGTGCTGCACTGAAAATCATGTTTCCTGAAATGTGTAAAAATCTGACTTTCTTAGCACCTGAGTTAGAAAAGACTATGATTCATTTGTATCAAACTGTAATCAGGGAAAGAAATCACAAACCAAGCGGTAGAAACGATTTCGTTGATCTTTTGTTAGAATTGCAAGAAAAAGGAGAAATAGTAGGAGAGTCTATCGAAAAGAAGGATGCAGACGGGAAACCTGAAATAGTAACTTTAGAACTTACAGATCAATTGATGATGTCACAAATGTTTGTATTCTTTGGAGCTGGTTTTGAAACATCTTCCACTGCTTCTAGTTACACACTTCACCAATTAGCATTCAATCCAGACTGCCAAGAGAAAGTACAAGCTGAGATTGATAGTGTTTTGGAAAAGTACAATAATAAATTAACTTTTGATGCCATAAAAGATATGAACTACCTTGAAATGTGTTTTTATGAATCGATGAGAATGTATCCATCCGTTGCGTATTTGATGAGGATGTGCACCACTAAGGAATACACTATTCCAGAAATCAATTTAACAATTGATCAAGACGTAAAAATTACGATTCCAATTCAAGCTATTCAAATGGATGAGAAATACTTTAGGGATCCTAAGAAGTTTGATCCTGAAAGATTCAGTTTTGGTGCTAAGGATGACATAAAAAACTTTGTATTCCTGCCATTTGGAGAAGGACCAAGAGCGTGTGTCGGTATGTCATATTTTTTTTATAATAATTGTCTTGAATTAAATAATTGAAATAAGCAAAAAATAGTTAACGCATGGTAATCACTCTTTTGGAATATCATGTTATCGATAATAATGTTTGTATAATCCGAATATCCGATAGGTAAAGCTGATAGATAGAATGAGGATTATGGTATGACGTATTTTCTGAATCCTAAACCATTAACAGGATTTGCACATCACAGTACTGATTTATGTTATATCCATCTGATCTGATATGTTAAACAAAACGGAAAGGATGATTCTTGCTGTAAGAACCAAGTAGAGAATAATAACGCCTTACGAATTTTACCTTATTACCTTACGCTTAAAATTTTTTAGGCGCTCGACGAATAAAAACTCCGCACATTCATGTGATGTGCAAAGATTTATACAGAAACATATGCTAACGTAACGTTTGCTTTGTAGTAGGAGACTTTTGCCCACCTCAACATACAAAATCTCCACTGAAACTTGCTCTTCTTATCTTAGAAATATATTTGATGAAGAAACAAGGCCTAGGCCAAGGTTCGTGCCGATTTCCGTATTCATTTGAGAATTTTTCGAATCAATGATGTATCTGATCACAATAAACAATTGTGAAGTATTCTTCTAATCTCTAACCTTCTTTTTTTCAGGTGCCCGTTTAGGCCAAATGCAGTCAATGGCTGGTCTCGCTGCTGTGCTTTCAAAGTATTCCGTTGAACCTGCAGCCTGTAGTCGACGAGACATCATACCCGACCCAACGGGAGTGGTCTCCGAAGGGTTCGTAGGAGGATTGCCCCTCAAATTCAGAAGACGGGTTAAAAATTAGTGAGGTTATTGTTTTAGGTGTGCAGTATTATTGTTATTTGTTTTTTAAGATTGAAAAGTGCCGGGTGTTTTTATTATTTGTCTATGATAAACTAAATGATTACCAATGTTAATCAGTCAGGTATCAAACGACTGCCGGGAGTCGCATAATAATGGAATTTCTATTGTGTCTCGTTCAGACATACTTGACGAGTTAAATAATTTTGATACAAGGAATTTGCCTGTCTGTATTGAAAACGGAATTCTGGAAGTATGTAAATAATCCTTCGTAACAAAATTCTTAAGACATCATTCGCAACAAGGCTCTGAATAAAAAATATGTTATTAAATTATCTTTTATTTTATTTCTATAGCTAGGCACTTGTCGGTGGCGTTTTTTCCAAAACTACCTAATTAGGGAAAAAGGGCGGTAATTTCCCTCTTGCCTTCCACACTTCGGGGTATATCCCCTCTTAATGTCCAGTCAAACGTCTTTCCTGATATACTATATCATCAGCCTTCTGCTAGTACTGATGTTGCTGCTTCCCAAGAAAATGCTTATTTAATGGCGGCGCTTACTCGCCATGTCGCATCATCCCTTAATATTGTGGCTTTTAATAGAAAAGCTCATTGCGGTAGACTCCCCAGTTCCCCACTATATTCTGGTAACCCTGCTGCTGTTTGGTACAGTACTGCTATTCAATATATTCGCAGCAAACCACCATATCTGGTGGCCATTCACTATCCGCCACTTGTGATCCCGCTAGTAGCTAACAACTCAGCCCTAAACAGTTATAACTTCTTTATTATTATCTGATAAAAGTATTATTTTATTTACGTACCTTGATGAACCAATAAAAAAATATATAGGTACTGTTTTCTTCTTTGAAAGTTTATAATATATTGTTTTTTTTCTACTTAGGACATACCGTTACTAACTTGTCTGTATTTATGTATCAAAAGGAGCAATATACTTACTTAACCTATTCAAATCGTATGTCCACATATTGTTCAATACCTCATTCATACCTCTCAAACGCAGCCTTACAACATCCTTTGAAGTCGTCGGCAGCAACTAATCCGTGAAAATAGCCCAGTTGCGTTGTCACGGCATATTAATGCATTAAGACAGTTTGAATCATATAATTATTATTCCGATAGGAATATTAATTTTATGGTTTGAATACAAAGTATGGCCTGTAATAAGAGCAAAAATTTTCAAATATATTGTTTTAATTTATTTTAAAAAAATAATATTTTTTTGTTCTTTTCTAACGAAGAAATCGAAACTTGGATGATTTGTCCAAGATTACCAATAAACGTGTCCAGTCATAGAACTTGACATTGTACGATTTTTATATACATTGATTAGGATTATAAATGATTATAAAAACAAAATATAGACAGCAATTATAACTTTGGATTACTATATCTCTGAGTTAATACGGTTTAGAACACTGTCAGCTCAAGGTACTCGTAACAGGTGTACGCTGTAGAATAATGATAAAAACTTTTGGGCCACAACCAATTTTCTAGCAACTAATCTGTGAAGACAGCTCAGTTGTGGCGGCTGCAGATTAATTGATGCGCACTCAGGTACGGATGTTAGCACTGAAATGCTGTGACGTAGATATTCAATTCATACCTGCTGCTTGCAGGTTTGGAGCATTGAAAAGCGTTCCGTTGGAAATTCATCTTCACTTTTGCTCGACTTTAATTACTATAACCCTTGGGAATTCTTTTTTAATAATAAACTATTTATCTATCATGGATGACAAAGATTGCAAATCAATCAAAATTTCATTTTGTAAGTTCTATCAGTAACAGGAACCACGTAAATAATATAAGCTAGCATGATTGTACAAATATTATTTTTATATTTAATTAGTAAAAAGAAAAACTGTTTAACAAAATATCGGTACCAAGTAGAAATTATTAAACTTATTGTACCTACTTTAAAGGAAACGAGTAGATAGGTGATACTAGATACAAAACACCAGAATAAATACAACAATATTCAGGGCTTTTTTATTTTATACGAGTTTTGTAAACTTCGAAATCAGAAAAAGTATGTAAAGTGAAAACATTTATTCAAGTTATTATCCTAAGTTAAATACAGTCGGTTTCATATAATACACCCAATTTATTCGATGCAATAAGCACTTAGCCTAAAATACATTCATAAATGCTTGTTGGTATGTCATGTTACTAATAACAAATTACGCGTGTAAGATTCAACAAATAAGGTCTTAATTAGAGTGACGTAATTATACTTTAATTCCATTTAACACAAGCTTTATCAAGGAGAATTTTATTTTATCTAACGTCTTAATTATTTATCAGTATGTTCATGCTACCAATGTCCAATTATTGATAAAATATACATAATATAATATAGGTACCAATTAAGTTTTGCGCCATGTACAATATTTTTGTTAAATCATTGTAAGTTAGCTAAGTACTCGTTCTTTAAGTTTATGTTTATGTATACATACCGCCGAGCCTATTTTACGATAAGCTACACGTACGTATTTTTAAATGAGTCGTTTCTGAGTTTAAATGCACATAGCTCTTACCATATCAGTTTGGACAGCATGTAAAATATGGGTTCTTAGTGGATTAGTATAAGTAGAGTGTTAACGATAAGCTTTTTGTTGATGCAATTACAAATCTATTTGATTTATGCTACCAATTACTATTATTATTTGATTTATAATACCAAAACAGGCTACTGGAGCAATGGGCATATGAGGCCAATCCTGACAATAAAGCGTATTTACTGTGAAAGTTATTTAAAAAAAATATGAATAAACTAGGTAACTCAAAAACGAGAGCGCCAATAGGACTACAATAAATACAGTTTAAATTTTTTAATTAGTAGTTAATTAGGTATTTTTTTAAATAAATAATAATACAATGTGATGTGTAATTTTAAAAATGAAATAAACAATAATACAATTAATAATATAAATTGCACTTGTAAAAAGACAACTGTGAACCTGTGACAGACGAGGAATTGAACCCCGTGTCTTACGCAATCCGGGCGTATGCCTATACCACTCGGCCACCGTCACATTAACAGGCCTGTTGAATTTTGCAAGCGCTTCTTAACGCGTAGGCTGCGTGACATCATCAATGTTGTGAGATTGCTCTCACAATATCTGAAGGAAAATAATAATAAGAAGCGCTTGCAAAATTCAACAGGCCTGTTAATGTGACGGTGGCCGAGTGGTATAGGCATACGCCCGGATTGCGTAAGACACGGGGTTCAATTCCTCGTCTGTCACAGGTTCACAGTTGTCTTTTTACAAGTGCAATTTATATTATTAAGTTTGTATGGTGACAAAACACTATAAAAACAAAAATAAACTATAATAATACAATTTTGAAACATGAATATTACAATGGTGATGGGTAATTATGAAATATAATGAATTATTTATGAAAACTAGAAATAGTTGACTACCAAATCATTCTATATTTTAGTTGCCTTTGTGTATATTTATATTACATATTTTAAAATTAAATAATATATTTACAACCTCGAAATAAGCTATTGTACAACTAAATAGAATTATCACTTATCTCGTTATATCGAAAAATATAAACAAATTTCACTAGAATGACTGCAGTGTCTTAAATTGTGTATAAAATTAAAGTTAAAATATTGCTTACAACTTTATATTGCACAAAACTGCACACTTCGAATAATGTTTTTTTATTAGTATTTTATAATATGGCGCAGAGCAGTAAATTTAAAAGACACATTATCTACGTATAATTGTGATATTTAAGAATATATTTTATAAATTATTTACACCTCTACAACGCCCAATAGACACAAAATTCAATACAAACACTCTTTTATACATTAGTTTATAGTAACTTTCAATGGCTTAAGCTCACTAAGCTTATTTAATAGGAATCTCTCGTGAACAAGCATATCTCGATTTTAGTAATCTCAATAATATAATAAAAAAATGTCTTTCGTTGCTGGACTTGGCTCTACGACGAAAGCCGGTGGGTGTTTAAAACTGAACCTTCGTTCATTGTGTTTGAGTTGAAAACGCAAATTCTATTATTTATATGAGCTAGTTCTCTCTGAACGGTTGAGCAAATATCTCATTGAGTAGTTGCTGATACTCCTCCGCGTTATAAAGGTAGTCTTCGTCATCTAATATATCTGTTGCGTTGAATCTGAAAAAAAAAAAATAGAAAGTTCCAGACATTCTTGCTGTTGATCTTGATACCCGAGTGAAAAATTTGAAAAAGGAAATTCACGGAATTAAGTTTGTCCGAGTTGTGAGTCCGAGTTTTAAATGGATCACACTGTTTCTTCAGTTTTATAAATATCTGTCTGATAAAGGTTTCGATTTATCTATCTATCTGTAAAGATCGCAGGATCACACTGTTTTCCTCATGATCGGTCGACATGGAAAAATGTTGGGGAGACGTCCTTCTGCTGATAATGATGATGATAAAGGGTAACGCGAAAGCCAACTGTTTATTATAATGTTTGCTTACCTGGATAAATCTCTTTTCTTGCGAAAATTTAAAGTGGACGTCGCTTCTATACATAGGACAGCAAATTCATTGCTGCACGAGTACCTGAAAATTGTATTTCATTATGTGTTTGGTGCTGATGTGATAGAAATATTTATTGATCACAGAAAGTATTAATAATAGTCCCCCTAGACGATTTCGACTACGGTGGCCAGTCTCAACGAATAACCGACTGTGCGGGACATATGTATTATAGTGCACAAGTGTGTGCACAAACACAGGTGCACTCTCTATTCCTTTCACTCTCATAACGGGAATCGAACCCGGGACCTCTGGCGCAGCCGTCGCTTTAGAATGCGACCCTCTAACCATTGCGTCACCGAGGCAGTTACAGACAGAAAGTATTATGATGTAGACTGCCGTACCTCTCTTGTGAAAGCAGCTTGTGCGAGTACAGTGAAGCGGCCATCCCTCGCCTGCTCGCGTCATCAGACTGCCACTCATCACAGAATGTATCCAGAGCTCGTTCGCCACTGGCGTGGGAGCCATGCCATATGATTTTTTGAGGCCTGATGAATGAATAAAGGAGATTTCATAATTGACTACAAGACAGCTGTTGTGTATTTTCCAGAAGCCATTATAAATAAATAAGTAATAAATAAATAAAAATGCGCCAGACAACACACCAACAACTGTCTGGTTTCGTGGTAAGGAATTTTGACGGGGGCGTTTCCTATAAATACTTAAATCCATGAATTAGGTACAAATGTTCATGCTCATCATACAAATATTTTCCCCTTGCAGGATTCGAACCCGCGACGGCCGGCGTAATAGTCAGGAGCGCTAACCAATACACCAAACGCGTCGTAAAACGTATCGTATCGTACTATAACTATTTGATCTGTGATATTTAGGTACTAGTACGTTGATGAAATAAGACATACTGCTGCTCGTCTTGACCATATATAGTACTAGTGCCTAGGTACTAAATTAGTCAAATTTTACCTAGAGTTTCACTTGATCACTCAAATGTCGCCTCATTATGACGATAGAAAATGAACAAAACGTTGTTAAGATTTCTATGGTTCAGACAAGGCGTTTTAGTCAGTAAATCATGCTGCTTTGTCGCAAATTAAATCATTATTATATTGTAATTGGTGGCTCGGTTACAGTCACGCAACTTGTTCTCGGTTTGTATTTATTAAACACCTTCATTAATACATTTCAGTCTTGTAGACACGAAGTAATAATCATTCATATTTTAGCACTTATATTATCTTCTATGTCAATTTTAAAATGCCGTAGCATAGAATTGCTGTGAACAATAGTTTCACAAAACAAAGTGAGCTCGCCGACCTCGAAATATCCGCAAAATCTAATAGGCAATCATTTTAGTCACATTTACTAATTTTTTTCAATTTAGTTCAGTATGTTTAGACTATTTGACCCGATAGGCGTGACTCTGCAGACAGGCAGAACGTCTGCCAGATCTTCTTCTTATTCAATAGTACAAAGTGGGTGGGATTCGTGGTTTATTCGCCCAAGGGTTATTCCAATAGCCAATGAAGTGGAACAAACCATATCGTAGGATATGGACGTGGACGTGATGACAGACGAGAGGGAGCGAGAAAGGAGAAGAACTTTAGAATTTGAAAGAGGAATGCAGAAGGTGATGTTATGATTGACATGAGAGGGCTTTGAGTCTGAAGTTGAGTCTAAAGATGGATGCAAGCCGTTATTATAGAAGACGCTGAATAAATAAATCCTGTGCATTCTTCTTAATTTAGACCCCGAGTCCCACATACGTGTACACATCAGGCAAGTTTACTACTTAATACATATAACAAAAGTCTTACCAATTAGAGTCAGTCATGATATTCTTTCCGTTGAAGCTGTATATCCTGGGAGCCGCAGACATGATACCGCCGTTTCCATCGAAGATCTCGGAGAATGATTTGAAGAGCATGTCACCTTGTGTGTTGACTATCGGCAGATGTCTATCTGAGTACCGGACTATTGTGTCTAGGTTTTGGATCCTGGAACATCATTATATTTTAATTCCACGTTCAATAATATACAGACGATAGCACGTCAAGGTAAACACTGCGGTATCTTATCCAGTTGTAATAAGGGTTAGTTTGCAACAAAAGTGGGTTACCTGATGTGCTGGCGACTGTACATGTGACCTTCACTGTTTTTTTTTTACCTATATCATCCCACTGCTGGGCAAAGGTCTCCCCTAAGCTCTTCCACCTATCTCTATGCATGGCCAACGACTCCCAATCCTTAGCAAAACTAACCAAATCGTCACACCAGCGCTTTCTGGGTCTGCCCCTGCGGCGATAGCCATCTGCTGGTATCCATCGCGTGACGATTTGGGCCCATCTATCCGGGTGCATCCTACATATGTGACCTTCACTGTATTGTAATTTATTTCTAGAAGAGCATATAGCTATCCGCTAAATAGTCCAAATTATTTTGACTTTATATGATCAACATATTCAAGTGTCGGGACACATTAGGACATGTGTCTCGGCTGTCGGTTTGGGGACAGCGTACAAGTTAAGTCCAAACATAAGACGGGTAAGTATACTCTGTCACGTGAGTCGTGTCCACGATACCTGATTTCTTATAATATGGACAATACTACTTTACTACTATACTAATTGTCTGTATGCTTAACCCAGATGTTCCGGAAAAATTCTGTCTTAGGTATCTAAGACAGAATTTTTATTCACTCCATTAGTTATTAACTTAGTAAAAAAAACTTTTACCTTATGTATAGGTACTATGTGCCAAACATGAACAAAACTTGTTTGTTTAAAATTAGTTATTAACTTAGTAAAAGTTTTTTTTTAAAGTTCAATTTTGTAATAAATGGGTTGATAAATTTATTAAGAACATAGAAAAGTATATCGACGGTTCCCGGGCTATTTGTATGAAGCGACATTTTGGGCGAAATTGACTTATACACATATTTGGAATCAGCGAATTTTTCCGCGTCGTTTGAGCTTGGTTTGGTGACGATCTGGGCACTTTTTTGTCGCTCAATACAATCGCATTTTCGGGGCCTATTTTGCACTGCGATGTATGTACCGACACAAAATTTTGACAAATTTAGGAACTGTGTACTTAAGCTCATTATGAAATACCAGAGAGTTATTTAAACCCTCTTTCCTGGATCAACAATTTACAGACAATGTATGTTAAACCAATTAGCCTCTCCTTATAAATATTTTGAAATGTCGCTTCATACATTTAGCTTTACTTTATGAATACATAAGATTGTCGCATAGTACAATTAGCTTAACCCTACAAATACATAGTAAAGTCGCTTCATACAATGAGATTTACCTTATAAATATTATCTGCTTATTTCAGAAAACTTAATTACTCAGGCACGATTAGGAACAAATAAGTAAAAATGAAATCGGCGCTTAAACAAAATAGGCCATACACCACGAAAATGTATGGTATATGACATTTAAATCATTAGGTGAGGTATGAAATGAACAACTCTTCAATTTCATGCATTTAGCCTGGAGCTATTATTTTCAGTACTAGGCGGTTAAGTCATTTAGCCTGGAGCAAGAATTAATAAACCTAGGCGGATAAGTCATATAGCCAGGAACAACAAATACTTATCCTAGGCGGTTAAATCATTTGGCCTGGAATAAAAAAAATTAAAAAAAGGATCACTTTGTATTAAACAACATGTATCTTTGTTAATAATAGGAATATCAGAAAAAACCTAATCAGATTATGCAGAGTATGTAACGTAATCAATAAATATCTTTTTTTTTTCAAAATTTAACAAATTGCGGAAGTTATGTTTTTTTTTTCAAAAATCAAAACTTTAAACAGCTCTGGTGTAAAGTTTACAAAATGTCGCTTAATACAAATAGCCCGGGAACCGTCGATATTTTTTTTACTAATTTTAAATGCAAACATGTAAAACTGATAAATAGTCAGCTCCTTGATATAACTACAAGTCGTTTCTAATAACTAAGGTGTGTCTTTTACGGAACAGTAGGAACAACTGGGTTAAGGGTCGACCAAAACTTAACGGGATCACTAATTCAACCATCTATTCAGTGAATTCAACAAACTTAACATATATCTAACGACCTTGGATTTTTAAAGCTTTATTTTCTTGTATCTACAAATTATCTATACATATATTGAAAATATTGGCAATATTTTAAACTAAAAAAATACTAATGATTCATAGTCCCTTCCACATATTAAAATGAAAATCAATTGTTGTAAACTATAATTTGATGAAACCTAGAAAAATCATATTAAACACTTTAGAATTGATTATTGTTTCAAATTAAAATTATAAATTAGTTTAAGATTTTCTAAAATTGACAAATAATATTAAAGTATCAAAAAAATTACTCCGCCTAAACGGATCCCGGAAGTCGGAGTGAAACTTTATGATTTTTATCGGTTAGATCAAATAAATTGATTTTCATTATATGTATTATGTGGAAGGGACGATCATCATGAGTTACATGAGTAGGTTCTTAGTTTAAAATATTGCCAATGTTTTCAAAGTCAACCTTTATATTTATATACAGTGGTGGACATCTAATTAAAGACACTTTGAAATTTGTATGTTAATCAAGTTTTGGATTCCAATAATTTTGTAATTTGAATACATAGAAACCAGCAACTGTTGTAAAATAATCATATGGGTTTTACGTATAATTTGAAGTTACTATTTGCCATAACATTGATCTATTTTTCGTAATTTTTGACCTCAAATCTATTATGAGCAGAATAAGTGTACCAGTGATGTGGACAACTAATTAAAGACACCTAATGTAAGTTACTGAAAACCAAAAAAATACTGAAACTACAAAAATGTAAGTTTATATGACATTGAAAATAGTCATTTTTTAATTTTTTTACAAAGTTTTTGATGTTTTATTGTAAGTCGTTTAGCTGTATTTTGACTGTGAACTTAGTCCTGGCATAGGTGATATGCGTTTCTTGTTATAATGTATTAGAATTTGTTCTAATGCTTTCATAAAAGCGCCGTATACTTAATAAACATTAGCAACATGTCTCGCTAGTGTATTATCTAATACAAGAATCTAAATTTTTTCGATTGTATTGATGTTAGGACTATTATGGTAGCATATCTAAAAGATAGACATTGTCTTTTAGGAAAACTGAGACGGCCATTGCAGTCGGTTTAGTAAGTCGTTAGTAAGTCTAAACTACAAGATATTCTAGACAAGATGCTTAGTCAGCTAAGGGTAAGATAGGCTGTTGTTGAATATTATTTTTTAGGTATTCCATCCATGTACTAGCATTTTTTTATAGGTCCAGCAATACGCCTAGAAAATCAACGGCACACTATGATGTTTCCTCACTTTATATCTTACAGTTATATGATACATAGTCTTGTTAAATTGTCGTCTCATATACCGTTTTTCGTCGTAATTACATCTATGGTCTATTTACATTCGAAAACATCTCAATTATCTACTTTGATTCGGTCCGCGTTGAGAATGTATTTAGGAAAACCGCATCCGTGAGATATTTGGCACATTATAAATTTGGTAACTTATATATTTTTCTTCAGTGCAAGTTTTCCTCGCATAATCTAGGCCTTATCATTCTTGCTAAAATATTTAACGATCTTCCTGCAGCAAATACTGTCATGAAAATATTCTTTGATCCTTAATATTTTTCATCTAGAAATCCCATTCTAGGTCTTTCAGTGGGGTCCTATTCTAAGGTCCTGACATCTATCGCATTCGAAACTTTGTAATATCAGATAAATAATAGTTAGTAGGTAGTGACGAACGCTAAAATTATCTTAATGACGCATTTATGAAAGCATTAGAATAAATTCCAATACATGCTTGCAAGGAACTAATAGCACTAATGCCAGGACCGTGCCAAGACTAAGTAAAGGTCAAAATGCAGCTAAACGACATACGATAAAATATCAAAAACTTTGTAAAACAATTGAGAAATGACTATTTTTAATTTCATATTAACTGACTATTTTGTAGTTTCAGTTTTTTTTTGTTTTCAGTAATTTACATTAGGTGTCTTTAATTAGTTGTCCACATCACTGGTACACTTATTCTGCTCATAATGGATTTGAGGTCAAAAATTACGAAAAATAGAACAATGTTATGGCAAAAAGTAACTTCAAATTATACGTAAAACCCATATGATTATTTTACAACAGTTGCTGGTTTCTTTGTATTCATAATACAAAATTATTGGAACCCAAAACTTGATGAACATACAATTTTCAAAGTGTCTTTAATTAGCTGTCCACCACTGTATTTTGTAAACTTCCTGTCAAGTTCTCAAATAAAATTAGTCTGATTCTTGACATACCTGCTGGTAAGAAAAGCTGTGAACGTGCCTCTCAACCCTGCTCTCTTAGCTTGCCTGTAACACGCGTAGTTCGCTCTCCGCACCCCATGCATGTTCCCTGATAGGGGCTCGTTGAGAGCTGCTAATCGTAGCTGGAAATGTGTTAACAACGTTATAGAAACCGTAAGTACGTGCGCAGCAATGTTCAGAACAATATTGTTGGTTATCGTGCTGTTGTCTTTACTAGATTGTTCTCGAACGTAACTACAAAAATAAAGCAAGAACATTTTAGCATTAGCATGAATATTTAAATTGTTTTTTTTTTTATTAATAAGGAGTTAAAAGTTCATGGTAGGTACGCTCAGATGATGATTGATGATTTCTTAGACTTTCTAATTGACATATTCTTCAAGAACAATTTGGTGTGTAAACGACACTGTTGTCGCTGTGTGCTCATGACGCATACCGCCTTAAAGAATAAATCATGAAGAAATTGACATTGCTGCATTCACTGACGATAGATTGACGAATTTCTCTTAAAAACGACGTTGTGACGTACAAACACAGCAACTATGCAGCGACAATTGACATAACCAAAGCGATTTTGTGTATGAATTTTTGTGTTTGAAGAGTACTTCACTTCAGTTCTGTTTATCAAACTTACACTCGGTCCATTAGCTCCTGGAGAGTTATCCACCAAGTTGGAAATTGGTGGTACGTGGACCAAACTGGCGGCAGGCATAGGCGGCGTGACTGGTTGGGGTGTCGGTGCTGCTGGCGCTGTGTGCGTCACCAGGGATCCTAGCTGAGAACCCGCAAATGGTGTTATAAAAAATATAATATTTTAGGCAATATCGAACATTACTCAATGCCTGCGTGTATGCTAACATTAACATAACACGTTTGTGTAACATTTATTGTTCATGCCTTAATTTATTTTTTTAACGAAAAGCCAATGCTTATGCAAGACAGGAAATATTAATTAGTGTTGAAAAAAGGTCGATACCTATACTAAACTACTTTTATGTCGGTAAAACAGGGTTCTCAATTAATTACTTCACGAAAACACAAATTTAATTTCAGCATCTATCAAGCGCCACCTAGTGTTTAATTATTGAAACTTGGTCGAGACTTCCGCGTACTTACCGAAACGTATTGCCATCCAGAGTTCACTTTCACCAGCAAAGCCTGTTCTTCTACAACGTAAGCCAATGACCCCACGGGGCTGGATGACGCCAACTGCAACAAAATGACGATTGAAGGTAATTTAAAGACCATGGAATTGATGTCATCATGACCAAGATGTGAAAATACCTTCAGCATTTCTTCCGTTGTTTGGAATACTGCTGCTCCCGGCATGCCATTGCCAGTATTGGTGGAGCTACTTTGGTGTGAGGGACTTGGGTTGTGATTTTGACTGGTGTGTGTGGCGAAATTACCTGAAAAAATTAATTTCATTAAAAAAACATGGTTAACCTTTATCCGTTCTCTGGGCAATCTTTATGTCCAGAGGACGCGCTTCAAAACGGTGTGGTACTTGACGTTGTATATGCAGCCACGTATACATACCTCTATCCCTGTCTTTTAAATCTTTTAACTCTCTTAACGCTTTCAATTCGTCAAGAGGACTCTTCATCACTGATCCAGCAGCGTGAAAATAAACAAAATGGTTACAAAAATAAAGTACAACTCTAAGATAATAATTTTAAAGACCCAGAAATGCCTACATTGTATTTAAAGCGCAGAACTTGATTCACATACAAATATATAAAGCTCGGTTGATGTGCTGACGTTTCGTAATGTATTGATAGTTCGTAATATGTGGCAAGAGATTACTGTAACACTATGAAATAACAAATTGTTTTCTTAAATACCTGGTCTACCATACAGCTTAGTGTTTCCATGAACAGGATACTCTTCGTGGTAGTTTGATCCAGGTTCTCCTTTAGGTCCCACTATCGATATGCCTGGGGCCCCAGCGGGTCCCGGTGGCCCTGGTGGGCCGGGAGGGCCAGGGACGTACCGCACTGGTTCAGAGGATGAACTCGCAGGGCCTGGGGGCCCAGGTGGACCCTGGTTGCCCGGTGACCCTGGGATTCCATCGAATCCTCGGTCGCCCTTTTCACCTTTGAACTGAAAGAGACAAATTACTGAGTATCCCGTTTGGATAACATAATGGCTCTTGTACTAGATTGATTATTATATTGTAGCAGAAGTTTAATTATGAGATTTCACACGTGGACTAAGTGTATGTAAATGCTCCAAAACTAAATTCTGTTACAGTCTATAATAAAGCTGGCTGGTATCCAACGCGGCAACGTAGCCAGCATAATAGCCTCCTTGCCACAAGAAAATGGTTTCGTTTTTGAAAAGTTACGTCTTATTTTTATGTTGCATGAATTATTTTTTAATGTTTTTCTTGTTTGTTATAAATGAAATGTCTAGACATAAGTTCTAAGATTTTTTCATGTTGGTTTTGCATTATATTGTATGTAATTATAATTTTAGAGTTTACCATAGAAACATCCAAAATGTTGACACCCGGATCACCCTTTTCACCTTTCGGTCCCACTGGCCCTGGAATGCCTGGAGGACCCAATGTTCCAGGTCTTCCCTAAAAAAACAACATGCACCAGCTGTATGTCTATATCTAAGTTTAAATTGTATTTTATAAAAATGCTGCTTTCAAAATGTTATTTAACATTGATCTTATTCTTACCTTGTTAGAACTCTACCGGAAGCATAAAATTAAAGAAATAACCATCACAATTATGAATTTAAAAATACATATTTTTAATTATAGTTCAATATTCATAAATTGACTTACCATCCAGCCAGGAATGCCGATGTCACCTTTATCGCCAGGTCTACCTGGTGGACCTGGTAGTCCTTGGAGGCCTTGCAACCCTCGAGAGCCTGGAGGGCCTGGTCGGCCTCGTCGTCCCCTTGGGCCAGGTTCGCCTTTATCTCCCTGTTCATATTAAAAAGAAAATGTCACCAATGTTTTGTGAGAAAAATGCCACACAGTCAACAGTAAAGTTAAAGCTAAGTACATACGGCTCAATTTACTTTTACTACTTGATAGTAAATATAGCGCCGCAACCTCTGCTATTAGTATTAAGTTAGGGCGCTATTCTTAGTAAAGAAGGTGACTACGTTGACTAAGTTGAAATTATTAGTGTTAAGAAAAAAAATTGTTAAGGATAAAACACCTTGATAGTAACTATATCTGTTCCAGGTGATGTAACACTGATAGGTCCTGGTGGCCCTCTTTCTCCTCTTTCGCCTTTGAGGCCTGGCGGGCCAGATGGTCCTTCTATACCAGGCAGGCCCGATGGGCCTATATCTCCGCGTTCACCAGGCTTCCCATCTTTGCCAGGAAAGCCAGGAGGCCCGTCGTTGCCTCGGCTACCTTTTTCTCCCTAGAAAAAAATACAAGTTAATAAAAAGTGTCCTAAGATTTTTAAAATAAATTATTTTTAGCACTACCACAGTTTAAAAAAAATATCTTGAAAGAAAGTTGTAAGTTTTAAAAGTGTCGTTTTATTTTAACTTTGATATTTTTACAGGTGACATCAGCCACCAGATCTAACGACAGGTTATTATTATATGCCGCTAAATAAGATGGCTAGTCATAGCCAGGTAGGTAGTAGTCGTGATGATTAGGTATACAAAAACAAATAATTACCTTTTCACCTTTATCACCCTTAGACCCTGATGCAGCCATAAGTCCTAAAATTACACATTCAACTTTAACAACTATAACAAATTACAAATTCAACAACAGCGACACATATTTATAAAAAGGATGTTCAAATACTGAACTCAAAATAGTTTCTTACCAGTTGATAGAAACCCAGGATTGTCTGAACTGTATACACTCGAAGGTAATGCAGGTGGGCCTGGTGGGCCAGGCGTACCTTGTTCACCTATAAAAAGAAATTATTTATTTTAGGGTGACATCATGACTACGTGCATTTATTGTTAAAAGTTGTGTAACAAACCTTTTTCTCCTTTTTCTGCTGGTCTTCCATTTGCCCCCGGTATTCCAGGTCTACCATCAAGGCCTGGATTTCCTTGATCACCTTTTAGACCTCGTTCTCCTTGAGGACCAGGGTGACCCTAATAAAAACCAAAATGAATAAACATTCTCGATATTTCATACATATTTTTTTTAAAGTGTTATTTATTTACAACTAGCGGTCGCCCGCGGCTCCGCCCGCGTGGATGTCGGTTACCGCTGCAAAAAGCCTACCCAGGAAAGACACGGTCAGCAAACAAAATGATTCCCAGGTCAATTCACAGACACCGACACTAACATCGACGAAGCAGTCACTATCCGCAGGCTGAACAGATTTTCTTTCTTTGGATGTTAGTTGTTAAGTCCCGGAGTGCAACCCGTTGTTTTAGGATAGAAAACTTAAGCTATTATTGTAGAGCTTCTCTATACACATTGACGTTATATTATTTTCTGGTAACAAAATATATTGATGCTCGGGAGCCCCGACCCGTGATAAATCAATTCCTACTAATTTGAATGTTTGGCCCTGGGATTTGTTTATCGTGAGTGCGAAAGAAATTTTTACTGGAAATTGGAGCCTTTTGAAGGGTATAGGCAAATCAGTAGGGATCATGAGTATTCTTGGTATATGAGCTAATTCACCAGCTGCAGGGCCGGTGATAATCTTCGCAACTATTAAATTATCTTTTAGCTCCTTCATCAAGTCTCGTGCCATTACACTTGTTGGGGGGTCTTAAATTTCTGAAAAGCATTATCGGCGTGCCAACTTTTAACGACAGTTCATGAGGTGGAAGCCCAGCGGGGTTCAGAGAATTTAAAAATTCCTGGGGGTAGTGCACTGCGTCCTCGATGTTAGTGACGGTGTCTATGGATTTATATCACTTAACTTCACCCGGTACTTTCTGCATAGTTAAATTGTTTATTTCGTTGACTGTTTCATTCCTGGGAGAAACTATTGCTCTACAACACAGCCAACGAAAATCATTTTAAAGTAAGTTTTCGATGTCAGGATATATAGCATCTATCAGACTATCTAAATTAAAGACTTTTTGCCCAAGAGACTCATCCAAAGTAACCGTATAATCGGTGCCCAAATTTAAAGATGGAAACCTTACTCATAGATTTAAACTCCCCCTCCCACACGCTCACCGGGCCTTGGTAACGCCTACTTCGCAACGGGCCGTGCAGCAGAAATCGTAATATTTTAATTTCGCTATAACTTCAGAACCAAACGTCAAATTTTAATCATTCACAGACCAAATATTATCTGCATTAACTGTACTTAGTGATGAAATAATTTATTTTGATAAGAAATAATAGCATGAGTAAAATAAACGCGTTTAAATGTAGTCCAAAAAAAAAACAAGATTTTTCAATAAAAAAATGATAGGTATAGTGTGTCGCGGATTTTTTTGTAGATATTTATAAGATCTACAATTACTTAGAACATTTTATGGTTCTATCTTTAATAGTTTAGGCAGGGTAAGCAAAATAAGTAACTTTTTTGGTTGATTTTTTACACCTTGTGTCCGAAAAACCCTAATATCTTACGGAACCCTATTTTTGTTCAAAATCAAATATAGCCTATATTACTCGTGGATAATGTAGCTTTCGAATGGTGAAAGAATTTTTAAAATCGGTCCAGTAGTTTATGAGCCTATTCATTACAATCAAACAAACAAACAAACAAACAAACAAAGTTTTCCTCTTTATAATATTAGTGTAGATAATCTTTGTAAGTGCGAGTACTTACACGGTCACCTTTGGGTCCATGTGTGCCTGGAGGACCTCTATCTCCTTTATGACCCGGGAATCCTCTTTCGCCTGTGGGTCCCATAGGCCCCGGTTGCCCTGCATCACCTTTAGGGCCAGGGGCACCAGGTCTACCAATGCCTCCTCCATAGGAACCCATGATTGATTCCTAAAAGTAACAATATTAACCTATTAATATGAATATGAATGTTCCCGTTAAATTGTAAATACCGTAGGATTATGATCTGTTCTGCGAGATTCTAAACAGTAAATTTTGTTGCGTCCCATGCCATTTTACAGTTGATGATTTTAGTTAGATAGTATAATGTATTTACCAATAAATATGTGTTAAAAGCTGTAAGCAGTATGTTACGATTCACTATCTTCTTCTTCTCAACGTTCTTCTCTATCGATAGCTTACAATCTCACAAGGGCGATTATAATCTAAAGGTTATTTCAATTTCAGGGGGACATATTCATATTTTTCAAGCTTATTGACTTACTTCGAGGAATAAAACCATCGAACCGCAATAAGACCTATCACGCGTTTTGATATTCCGCCATCAGTTCAAAACTGTTGAACGGTTTCCAACTTTAGGGCTCAGAGACGTGACACAATCTAAATTATTTCCATACAATGGACAAACTTTCAACGGTGACGTTTGTAAATTGCCTTATCTGGTCCATTTTCGATATAAATCAGGAGTGTACTGAAACCTTCACGATGTCCCAAAGTTGGGAGCTTATTTGTTTGTTAAAGCCGTGATTGTGCTGTCAAAAAGCGATTCGTTTATGTTTGGTAAACAGCTTATCAATAAAGGTACCAATGGTTCCATATTGACCAATTGGAAAGCTTTAAATGTATAAAAAACGACTTTCTTATAATTTAATCTTCATCAGTTCAATACAATAATTTACTGGACGGTATAAATACAATTTACGTACATACAAATTCTGATTTCTGATTCTGATTCTGATTCTTGTTTTGACCCTACAATTACATACCCACGTAGTTCAGTTGTAGACATCAATTCTATAAATATTTGCTATGATGATGTTCTTAGAGAACTGAAGTCTATAAACATCCATAAGGGCTCTGGTTCTGATGGAATCCACCCTTTCCTTGTGGTCAATTGTGCTAAAGAACTTGCTACTCCCATTACTTTGATTTTCCAAGCATCTATATTTACCGGTGTATTTCCTAGTATTTGGAAAAGGTCTGTAATAACTCCAATTCCGAAAAATAATAAAAAAGACCGTATTGAAGAATACAGACCTATATCAAAATTATGTGTACTGGGTAAAATATTGGAAAAGATTGTTACGGCCCAAATGGCATACTTTTTTCGTTGGTTTATTTCCGAAAAACAACATGGATTTTTTAAGCACCGAAGCGTGGATACGAATATGATTTCTTTTACTGACTTTTTATTAGAAGCCATGAACAACGATCTACAGGTGGATGCCGTGTACACTGATTTCTCCAAAGCGTTCGATAAAATAAGTCATGACCTGCTCATAGATAAGCTTGCGAGGGCCGGTGTACACGGCACCCTTCTCAGATAGATCCAGTCCTACATCAGCAACAGGAGTCAGGCAGTCTTTGTGAAGGGCTATACCTCACAATTTCTGCCCGTCCCCTCGGGGGTTCCCCAGGGATCGCATATAGGACCACTGCTTTTCTCCTTGTACGTTAATGATATAGGTGATGCATTTAACCATAGTCACCACCTTCTTTATGCCGATGATACGAAACTTTATAGGGTCATTACATCTATAAACGATTGTGAAAAGCTCCAAGAGGACTTACAGGCCCTAATTGTTTACTGTGGCTCGAACCAACTCTTTATCAACAGTGACAAGTGTTACACTATTACTTACACACGCAAAAGAAACACTATTAAATATGACTATCATTTAAATGGAAAACAACTCGAAAGAGTAACTTCAATCAGAGACTTAGGTATTATTATGGATTCGGAGTTGTCATTTAATGCACACATTGATCACATGTTAGCTTTAGCATTCCGAAACTTGGGTTTCATATTGCGAATAAGTAAGCCTTTTAAGCGACCGCATACTCTAAAAATATTGTACTTCGCGTTTGTTCGATCCTTTTTGGACTTTTGTTGTACTGTGTGGAATCCGTTCTATGAAGTTCACATAAACAGAGTGGAGAAGGTCCAACAGAAATTTATTAAATCCATGAATTATCGCTTTCATGTCTCAAATGAAGCATATGCCTCATCCTTAGAAAAATATAAACTACTATCCTTGAGCAGCAGACGGGAGATGTTCGATATAGTGTTCCTGTACAAAGTAATTACTAATGTTGTAGATTCGTCTTCGCTTCTGAGTAAGATATCCTTCGTGTCTCGCGCGCGGCTCCCAGTGCGTCCCTCACGTTCACGGCCACTTTTTGATCCTCCACATTTCAATAAAAACTATACACGTAACTCATTTTTATTTCGTTCCACTAGTGTTTATAATAAGAAATACACCAGCATAGATTTATTTAATATAACCTTACCTAAATTAAAACAGACTCTTTTGACTAGTCTTATGTAAACAGTTTTATAATACAGAAATTAATGTAAGCATAAAGGAATCATAAGTAATCCATTTTTGTATTGTTAGCCTGCTTTTATTATAATTTTTGATACACTAAATTAGCGCAGTGTTAAGTTTAAATTAAATGATGTAACCATACCTACAGCATTACAACAGATTGTTCTGTCTGACCACTATTGTGGCCCAATCATAAGCAATTTTTTTTATATATATTACCTTTATAGGCACTATTAGGTCTTTTTAAGAAACACTATGTATTTTAAAATTACTTTCATTTATATGACTGTTTGTTGCCTTAAATAAATTAAAAAAAAAAAAAAAAAAAAAACAAACTACAAAACATGTAGCGTATAATATAATACCATTTATGCAAAGAAATCTATCTATAAAGCATTCGTTATCCAACTTCAGTAACAAAAGTTATCTTACTTATTTTATTTTATTTCAATCAAGGAATACGCACAGCCTAAATGGACGATTATTATAACTCAAAAGTAGTAATAATCTATAACTTACCTTGTAAATTGGCCTAGGCTTCCAATTCGACTAAATAATTGATAATGGTTTGCATGAAATGGATAAAATTGCATCAAGTTAGCACTAAACATAAGGATTAACTACATTTGCTCGTATCTAAACCACTATATACCACTATTACCTAACTTTTCCAACAAGCACACATAAAAGTCCGTTTATTTGTATACGCATACAAGTTATAAGCTTAAAAAAATTCAACTGTACTTAAGTACCTATGTTTACTAATAAATAGCATGGCATAAATACAGTGTATTTTCCTGAACTTTTGTTTTAATAGTAAAAGTAAACTACTGCTCTGACATGTATAAACACACTAACACGATTTTACCATACAAAAATAAAGCAGAATAAACATTACTTTTGTCTCCGACGAAACTACAAAACTAATTATCATGTTTAGCGTACAACTCAGTTTAGCACTGCGAACACGTTGGTGTCTGAATTATGTAAGCGTTTTGAGGTAAATAGAACTTAGACAGAGGCAGTATTCTCTACCTGGCTTATTAAGCGACACAGTTTTACGTATAGTACTTATTCAACGGTGGAACGACACAGTTTTACATGTCGACATAATTCTTTTATTAGTGTTTTTTATTGATTCAGAAGAATGTTTTGATAACATTAAAACAAATCGAATTTTTATTTTTAGAAAACAAGAATTTTGTCATGACGTTTTCCTAGTGCCATGTGGTGTTTGACTGGTAAAACTGTGCCGAGACTTCCACCGCAGTTAGGAAGGTACTATAACTATTATTATGTAAGTATGCGTTTTAGAATTATAAAAGCAGGGTAAAGCTTATTGATTCGATCATACTATATTTTTATGGATTTTTTTGAAAGAAGTAAAAGATTTTTATGAGCTAATTGTTTGAGGAATACAGAATATAGTTACAAATAGATATGTACGAGTATAATGAAGCGTGGTCAATCTGTCAATTTTGTTATTATTTACTGATTACTTTATGATATTCATTGCATTTTGACAACATTTTCCTCAATACATTTATTAACTTCTTCAACTTGTTCACCAATAAAAGTGAATTACAATACTTACATCAAAATTGCTATAATCCGAAGAGCCTGGCGGGCCTGGAGGCCCCGGAGGGCCGGGATTACCGGGCCTGCCGTCAACCCCCGCTTCACCTTTAGGCCCAGGTAGGCCTTCTGGCCCACGTGGGCCAGAATCACCTCGTTCACCTTTCTCTCCTCTTGGACCACCAGGACCTCTTTCACCTGGCATGCCTGGTTGACCCTGCAAGAAAAAATGTGTATCAATCATGGAGTCTTTTATTTTCAGGCATTACCATTTCATGAATGCAATCTTGATACAGTGAAGATTAGCATGATTGTGGCTACATACCATATCATGCATTAAATAGAGATACGAGTAGTTATTGCTGGTTAACTAACTAAAGCAACGGTGGAAAGTAGAAGTAAGTATGTGATGTACATCTACCATTAAAAGAGGTTAATATTTATGTAGAAAATATCATCATAATCTTATAAAAAAAAAACTACACGTCGAAGTGAAAGAAAGAATTTTCAGAGGCATTTAGATTTCCATCCCTTTAAAACTGTAAAAGTTATAATTTTGAATGAAATCATCAAATAGACTTAAAGAACACCCTATGAAATGTTGGCCAGCACACTTACAGCTATACCAGGAGGTCCAGTCCTGCCATCAGCTCCCATCAACCCTGGAGGCCCCGGTGGACCTTGCAGCTCCGGCGCAGTTTGTAGCAGTGACAGAATGGTGCTGGAATTGCAACCGCACTGACCCAAGGATGCATAGTTCTCGCCGAATATTTGCTGGAACAAGCCAATTTGGTTATGTTTATGAGACTGTCACCTGTTTCAACTATTCTGATTGGTTAGCCACTGGACTATTAGGAATAGTAACTGTTTCAATCGTCAAAAAATTTTAATTTGTTGTTGGTTTCTTCTAGTGACTTATAATAATATATTTATTACCTTGACGTATGTCTTCTGTGATATATTCCATTGGTAAGCAGGTAAGAAAAAAGTAATGATTATTACAATAGGTAAAATTATAAGGGGACGATGAGTGGAATATGATTGATTATTGTCAATGCTCTTGGTGAGGGTTAAATCTCGACAGAGCTCAGCTATACATAACTTAATGGGTATACAATAGCTCAACTCCAGTACTAAAAGTGTGTATGTTACTAACATTGTGAGTGTCATTGCTTTGTTAAGCATCCATAGAACCCCTGTGATCAACTGTGCATGCCATTTCGTTAATGGTCTGGCTAGGCCCTAAGCATCCATAGAACCTCTGTGACCAACTGTGCATGCCATTTAGTTAAAGGTCTGGCTAGGCCCTAAGGATCCCAAGAACCTCTGTGACCAACTGTGCATGCCATTTGGTTAAAGGTCTGGCTAGGCCCTAAGGATCCCAAGAACCTCTGTGATCAACTGTGCATGCCATTTTGTTAATGGTCTGGCTAGGCCCTAAGCATCCATAGAACCTCTGTGATCAACTGTGCATGCCATTTCGTTAATGGTCTTGGTAGGCCCTAAGCATCCATAGAACCTCTGTGATCAACTGTGCATGCCATTTCGTTAATGGTCTGGCTAGGCCCTAAGCATCCATAGAACCTCTGTGATCAACTATGCATGCCATTTGGTTAAAGGTCTGGCTAGGCCCACTACACCATACCATACATGACCGTGCTAGGAGCGTATCAGACATGAATGCCCACTGAATGGATCTTCAGCGTTCTGTCTCACCGTTATATTGAGCGAGAGCGAGAGCGTATTTTGCCGGTGCCGACACGTACCGTGCATGACACGCGACGGTGTTGGTCGGTGACGGAACGGTCTAGTGGGTACAGTGTCATAGTTTTCAATACAAATAATATTTTTTTGTCTGACACGTTCCTAGCACGCTTATAGGAGCATACCAGTGTAGTAAGCAGAAAGCTTTTTAAACCTAAATACTCTATAAGTGTGGCTTAGCCCTAACCCAAACCCGCGGGCAAATCAAATGAATCCCGTCAATCGAACGTTGGAAGGGTTCCAAGGGATAACAAAGTTTGTTACCAGCCGGCGCGATCCAACCGGCTAGAAAGTCAATAGTCGGTAGTCTAATGGTTTTGATCGGTAACCCTTTAGTTGTTTCATAAAATTGGGTTATATTTACCCGACTGCGTCAGGAAGGTAATGTTTTTTTGTTGAAATTGTCTCGGTTTCTTTAGGGATATACTTACGCTGGTCGAACCTGATAGCAATAGAATAAAAGAGGTAGGTACTAATTAAGGACCTACTAAGGAAAGATATACATGTTTGTATATGTATTTTTATTATTTAGTCATGACTAATTGATCACAATTAAATAAATTATGACACATAAGTTTAAGTACTGTGGTTAGGTATCGGCTTTTATTTTAATTGAACTCTCAAATAGTACATTTTCTTACAATCATAAAGGCAGATGACCTCAGAACAATCTGATAATGCTTTTAATGAAACTTGTTTTTTATAAGTTGAACTTAAACCAACCTTTAGTTCTTTAGTTCAGAAACAAGTCTAATTTTATTTGTTATTATAATGAGGCAACTTTAAGAGCACTAAGATATACTTCGAAAAAGTTTTTCTAGCTTAGTGACCCGTATCATTTAATTTTCTGCTTCACGAATAGTTTTATTTTATAAATAGAAAGCTAGAGTTTTTGATTATCTAATTGAATTGTGTTATTTTAGATTGGTATTGAGCGAAATCTTTTCGTACAGCTTTTAACGTGACGTCATTAGAATAATGTAGATGACATGACGTCACGCTTTATAAATGAATAGTGATGAGTATGTGAATAGACTGTTCTAACTGAGACTAGCCTAACGATGACTTTAAATTACCAGTAAAACTATGATTAGGTCATCACGATCTATCCACATAGTCACTTAGCGTCAGGTAAGACCGTCCGTATGAGAGAATGAGAATTGACCTAATTGTGTTCCTCGAAAATGATATATCTTTGTCATTTGACAAACATAGTTCATTGAATATTACGTTCATGTAAGTAATACCGTATAATTATAATCTATGTACGATAAACTCCTACCCAGAGATATCAATAAAACATTTCGCCTATCCGGAGTTCCAGACGCACCATTTACATTTTTGCTATCATTGAAACCAGCCATTTTGTTGGCATAAACAAGGGAATATAATGGCTTGCATTTCAAATGTCCGGTCACGTTGCAAAAGAACAGATTTCAATAGGCTATTCAAGTTCAGGTTTGATACAACTACGCGGCTACGCGCATTGTGGGTGCCGGTAGTCGCGGATAGCATTTGTTATGTGGTCCAAGTTATAAGTTAATTACAGAAGCCTCCCCGCGGCGCACCCTGGAAGCAGCTAGTCACCGTAACGGAGTGGCTAGGCTGACTGATTCTTTCACTACAGTGGCAAATCTCCAATTACAGAATGTTTTGACGAGAACACAGGGACTATAAATGAATCATAACTGCAGGACTTAAAGAAGCTTGGATAAAAGGACAGAGTGTCGCAAACGCAAAACAAAACATTATCCGCATGCCTGACTCTCATATTGGTAAGGTACATTTAAGCTAGAATTATGTAGTGAAAAAGTGTGAAATAAGTCCTAATTACTGCCACGTGTTGCGAATAAAATTATACACATTTTTTTTCCAGAGCATAGCTGGCAATTTCAAGGCTGGCTAGATTATTCCAAAAATCGAGTCTATCTTATGTATTCAATTACTTCAAAAGAAAAGCTTTTGAAGACATTTGCCATAAGAGTTTGACAAGTCCACTCTCATCCTCTGACCCAGTTGATCAAGTTAAGACGTAGACATCAATAGTGATATAAATTGCACTTGTAAAAAGCAACCGTGACTCTGTGACAGACGGGGAATTGACGGGGATTGGGCGTATGCGTATAGCACTCGGGCGTATGCCTATACCACTCGGCATACGCCCGAGTGGTATAGGCATACGCCCGGATAGCGTAAGACACGGGGCTCAATTCCCCGTCTGTCACAGAGTCACGGGTGCTTTTTACAAGTGCAATTTATGTCACCATTGATTTCTACATCTTAACTTGATCAATTCAATTTATATTATTAAGTTTGTATGGTGACAAAACACTATAAAAACAAAAATAAACTATCAATAGTGATTTAAGAAACAAATTAATAGATTGAAAGAATATGATGGTAACAAAAGTAAATAGAGAGCTACCCGCTCATAAATTACACCACACACCAGATAGGGTTTGTTTGTTTAGCGGGGAGGTAGGTGAAGCCCGCAGGTTAAATGAGAGTCCTGTGGTTCAGACTTTACTCCAGCTATACGGGTTTGCAACGGTCAGTCTAACTCGTTAGAAACTCTATGTCTATACACATAAGACGCAATTAACACACAAAGTATATACTTCATTAATTAAATGCCTCTGGAAGGTTTTAGGCCGAAAACCACATGTTACTTACGCATTCGTAAATCACTTTTTATTGCCTTGGATGGTAGTTGTATTTCGTTGTTGGTTTAAAAAGTAAGTCTACAATAAATTAGCAACTATACAGGATTTTAAATTAGTCGCAAATATTGTTTTGCGTTTGCTAAACATTTCGTTTTTTATAGCATTTACTAAGTAAGTTACCAATAGGTATTGAATACAACTATAGGTAAACCGCGAAATTGAGACCTCGCCTGCGGGGTACAGGGGCGCGGGGGGAGACGAGAGCGGGGCTTGTGAGAGGTGCGGGCGGCAGGCACATTCTTTTCAAAATTCAGTACGCTCGCTACACAGGTAGCGATAGCATCTGTTGACAGTTGCGGACGCTTTGACAGAAGTACACAAGAGAATACTGTCTGACTGAAGTCTGAAGATGAGTCGCAGTATATTCGAACACAAAATCTATATTATTGTATTTATTGTCGTGTTTTTTTTTAATTTCTATTTTACATCATTCTCCTGCACCTGTTACAATCTTTGTACATGACCTAAAGTTGTAGTACTTTTATATATTCTATGCTAAGGAAGGTATAACTGTGGAAGAGAATGCTCTTAGCATTAACGCCACCGTTTAATGCTGTAAAATAGCAGTGTTTTAATAAAGGCTTTAAATATATACGAATATTTTAGAATAAAATTTAGATCCAAATTCAGTGGAATATGAACTAGATAATACACTGAAACAAAACAGTTGCAAAAGTAACCAGGGAATGTACTATTTGAAGTTTTTAATTTTGCCTTAAATTATGCAAGGTAATTAAGTTGCAATTTTATTTATTGATCAAAATCCACGGCTCTGGATATTAATATTTAGAATTAATTCACTCTTATTAGTGTAATTGTATTATCGCATCGAATATTTTTTTCCAATATGTTATGTAATGTTATAAAGTGTCGACACTGACGACCACCATTGTGACCACTGACGTCACATATCTTAAGAACTGTCGCGGCAAATTTCGTCTCTTGTGTATCGCCGCCGCCCGCACCCCTTACAGTCCCCGCTCTCGTCTTTCCGCCCGCACCCCTGTACCCCGCAGGCGAAGTCTCAATGAAGCGGTTTACCTATACATATTTGATGATGCGAACTACGTTCATTAAAGTAGTAAGTAGATACTCGGATTTATGACATCAAATACGCGGCGTAGAAGAGTCTTTAGGAGTACTGAAGGTTGTTCGTTCAACGAATGAATCCAATAGGCATTAAGTTACATCACGTACTGTGAGCATGATCTCCAACCCTAACGTAAAAAGTTTCATTAACTTAGGCTAAGAACATAATTTAGATGAATAGATAGTCATAAAGACAGGTCTAGAAAAAGTTTTATATCCTTTTTATGCGTGTTCGGGAAAAACAACATCGCTCTAGACATGAACGTTGTTTGGTAGATCGTTTATTAAAACGAATGTAACGTGTCTTCTTTACATAAGGCGCTTTGTTTTCCATCGGAATGATAAAAAATGTTTTTTTCTAAATTTTGCTCACAGACAGAATCCAAAGAGGACAATAAGGTCTGACTTCCAGAACATTAAACTTCTTTAAGTCACGTTCCAAGATTGGATTAGTGATACGAGTTTTGGACAGACAGTTTTTTTTCATGTTAATTAGTCAATGCCAGCTCTTCTTTGCTGAATGCTGGCAGCATAAATTTTTTTGTTTGGCTTTTGAATCAGATCATTGCTAAATCCTGGCCAAAAATAAATAAAACGCACAATTAAAATGTTTTCGTTTTCGATTATTAAGAGGTACTTACGTCATCTCCAGAACCAGACATTTCGGTTAAAGCTGATACTCCAGGAGCACCAGCAGGTCCAGGAGGACCTGGTGGGCCGGGTGGACCTCTGATTGATTCCCCTGGCGGTCCCTGGCAATAGGAAAAATGTATTAGTCGCATACAGATTAATGATTGGTATCAAGCATCGAAACTATCCGTTACTGTGTGTGAATATTAATTTCGTTTTTCAACAACCTGAAAAATATTTTCGCTTGATTCACTCCAGCGTCATTCATTACTGGCGATTCGATTGGACAGTCAGTAGTTTAATCAAAGTGTATCACCAGCACTTGCAACTGAAGAGCGCTATCAGCAGACATACTGTTAAGAGCACTGTAATAGCTTTGTGTTCTGACGCGAGTGGTGGGTTGAGCTCTTTTATAAAGGACGATTTTGATTATTTTAATGTTTTATTTTATTTAAACGTAATCATAAATGTTAGTCAATTTTTGCTATCGCTATATTATTAAACTATCGGTACCGGCGATCTTCGCTTCCCCTCTATGTCCTATTCCTAAAATATTGAAAATCGGTCCACCCGTTCTTGAGTTCTAAGTGGTGTAACTAGCACGATTTTCTGTTATATAAAAAGAGCAGAAGACGAGAAGATAAGTATTACTTGGAATTTTCTTGCTTTGTAATTTTACAAATAACTAGCGGTCCCAGCGAACTTCGTTTCGCCCCCAGCCCCGTCCCGCCCCGGCCCCGTTTAATGGAAAATTTCTGTGCTTTAAACCTCAGGGAGCTCGAGACCTTTCCAACGAATGTAAAACCGTGGAAATCGGTTCATGCGTTCTGGAGTTATAGCGTCAGGGAGGAAAACTCGACTTATTTTTATATAGTAGATAAAGAATGTTTATTATGTCCTAACTTAGTAATAAAAAAGTTCAGCTTATCATAGATCAAATACAGCAATTTTCACATTTCTATAGAACCAGTTATTAACGTACCTAAACTTTCGTCCCTTTTCCGTGCCGAGTCGAGTGGTTTTAATTACACTTTACCGCCGACATTCATGTAGTTAAATATCAACTAATCGTGTCGTGATCGGATCGTGAGCTGAAAATAACCTAGGGGCGGGTTATACGCCGATAAATCGAATGGCCGAACAATACACAAGCACCCTTTGTACGAAAACTGCGAGTTATGCGTTACTGATCGCACTTTTGTTCTCGACTGCGAAACCGCGGAAATTAGTCATTCTGCGCCGTATTAAATTTTCATGAATATTAAATGGTGGACTTTTTTGTGAAAATGATTTAAGGGGTCATTGATAAAAGTTTGTTGCTTTAGTTTCAGTACAATTTCATTGTTTGTTGAAGTATATGCGTATGGACCGAGAATTTCAATCGAGAATGATATGATTTAAAGGAGGATTATACATAGAAGGGTTTTCTTTTGTATCCCTCAAAAATCTAAACGAATGTTCAATTTCTGAGGGATTCATTTTAGATAAAGTTGAAGGAAAATCCTTTTAGGTACGTTTCAGTTATTTCTGTGTTAATACAATAAACATAAAGGACTTACTCTAGGTCCCCTTTCTCCTTTCTCGCCTCTTAGCCGAAGTGGGTATCCTGAAATTGAAAGAAAAATCAATATAATGGAAGGTTCATTATAAAACCATCGTACTCAAAATGTTACTGAATGCCTAGATACATTAAGTTTTAACTCAAGAAACGCTCATCATTGACTGTTAGGTTATCAACATGGTCTTTGAAAACCGATAAATTCCCTAGAAAATACGGAATCATTTTGTAAATGCGTAGGTTCCTACGTAGTTCTGTGTCAATAACGTAAGTAGCTACACAAGCGCAGCTCCGATGAGGCAACGTAAACACAGAAGGAAAGTTTTTCTACGTTTTTAATTTCCAAGCGAAAGCACAGCGATCTGTTAATCGTCCGATGTTAACCGCAGCGTAATCCCCGGGGATGAACAATGCTGTCTCGTGCCATTCTTCCCCCCTCATCTGGCTAGGGCTGTCAACGATTGCTGTTTTAGCATCCCATTTACACAACATGATACAGCTAACAGACGTGGAGGCAGAAAAGTGGCTGAGTATGACATACGTCGTTTCGAGGCTTTCGGCAGTCCTGCGGCTACAGTCTGAAGCACAAGAGATGTAAAATTTTTGACATTTCGCCCTCATAAGTTCAGTTTATGATTTTCTGCTTGCATCAAATATCCTTTTATGTTATGATATATCTTTAATAAATTGAAAAAAATATTTGTATTTTTTTAAAACTTAACAAATATTCTTCTCAATCAATTAAAATAGGTACACGAAAACACGAATTTTGTCTTGCAGCGTTTTTAAACGTGTATCACGTTTGGTTCAGTTCATGGCTACAATTTCATCAATTACTAGTTTTATTTACCTACCTTTATTTGTTTAATTTTATATTAATATTAGTGCAAGGTTATGGTACTTTCGCTGTCATCCGTGTTCCATGTTCGGTAAGATTTTCATGCTTGAAAACAACGGACGTTTTGTAAGGTTGGAAACCGTTAGTTTCAAAACTTACAAAATTCCAGAACCGTTTAAATACGAAAGTGCCCCTAGGATTTTATAAAAGCAGCTTATAATGACCTAGTCTTCAATTTCAAAGTTAACAGGTAAGTAGGTAATCTGGATTTTAAGTATTACTATTGTAGTTGGGGTTAATAACTATAATTTTAATAAAAAATCCTTACCATCAAGACCTGGTGGTGGCGGCGGGAAAGGTGGCATGGTTCCATAGCGTCCAGATCCTTCGGAATCACCCTCTTCTTGATCGACCTAAAGAGTTATGTAAATAAAATTATATATTTTATATACACATATAGTATATCGAATCTTTAAAGTAGTCCTTTTAAATCAAATACGTGCAATATTACTGTGCCGATAAAATAGAGAAATACATACAGTTGGTAGACACAGTTTTCAGTTAGTAATTTTAGCTTTTTATTTTATCTAGTTAGTTTTTTTTCCTTTATTATCCTTTGATATCCTTTATCTCCTTAGTGACAACCCTGGCCAGGTTGAAAGTTTAACGTTTAACTACATAAATATAGTATGTCTGTACGTGTTCCCGTAATTAGCAGCGAGCACAATCAGTGTATATACAAGGTGGAATTGAATTGTGCCCTGAATTATTCACTAAACTTGTAGATTATTCAAATAATTGTATGTATCAAGCTATTTTTAAAAGCTAATTCATTTTAATGTCTGGAATCATAACATATACGCTTTTCGACCACAGTTTATTTTTAAATAATGCTCATTCTCGAATAGAGAAAATAAAATAGGTGTCTGATTGTCTTATGAGTAAGTAGACTCGAACTTTTAATTCGATCAGTTTTTTGGGGTTTACATAATTAGGTTTTGCAGCAGACTGTACAAAAATTCTTGCATTCAGTGGTCAAAATGTACTTTAAATTCTGCTACATACATTTCTAGCTTTAGATGTGTTTTGAGGACACGTAAAATTTCCAATTTGTCCAGTCAGAGAGTCCACACTGAAGTTGATAGCTAACACGCAATACAAACGGGACTGGGCGAAACATCATATTGTCAATATGTAGACTGTGGCTTCCCTTTCAAACCTTTTGATTTAGTGCGAAAAATAATCATAGCAACCATTTTGTTTCGTTTTTGACTCAGATAAATGTTACTTTCATTAAAAGGCTGCATATAAGAGTCACGTATATTTTTTTACAAAATCATAAGTATAAGTAAATATCAAATTAGGTATAACAGTTAACACGAACGTCTGCCTTAATCACAAGAATAAAAATGTTATTTTTAAATATTCAGATACATGGAAAACATTTGTAGAGACTCACAAATTCATCTCTTCATCATCTTCATCAGTAGTTGTTCAAAATGTTACTTGATTTAGCTCAAAGAATGCAATGACTGAAAATAAACGATCGTTGTGCTACTTGAATCAAAGCTGAGCTAGCGAATTTCAGATTGGCAAGTGAAGTGGAAAGATAAAACCCCAAATACTTTATGTCTGAGCAGGTTTGTCAAAATCTATCGTACCTAAGTCTATGAATGCTTCAACAAACTTCTATGTAGCTTGAAAGTCTTGCAGAATTTGATTTTCTGTATGAGAGAAAATTTCTATTACTTCTATTTAGTCAGTTCACATTTGAAAGATCGATTTGAGAAAGAAGATTAAGACGTGTACAGGTCATATTATTATCAATTAAAAAGCTTTTTGGTCCTTTAAGCTATATTGATTGCCTCAGGTAGCTTATGATATTAAAGCCTACCTAGGTTCAAAATAAAGCGCAGGAATTTTAATCTAAAAAGCTGTAGTTATTTTATTTTATCTGCTACTGAATCGCTCGCATCCAAACCCCAGGTGTTGATTGCATCGACCGCCTGTTTGTTTACTATGATCTGCACTGGGACTGTGTACATTATCGCGTCGACGTTCGGGAGATGGAAATCAACGGAGATTTACTGTGTGCACGGGACAACTTCAATTACCAGTTATTGCAGTGACTGTCAGAAGTCAGTGACAAGCTGTGGCTTTGAAATAGAAGCCTGCGTTTGCACTATTTCACTGTTAACGTCCTCGTCATGTTCTTGACAATGCTTGAATGGGTAAGTGATGTTCTATATTCTTGAAATAATCTTGCTAGTTAAGTATCAAATACTTTGAACAAGGCATCTTTTTGGGTGAACTCACTTTTTGCATCATAGATAATCACGTAACTTGACCTAGTTCTCATAGAGACGATGCAATATATAAATAAGTTGAATAAAGATTCTTAAAAGATGAAATAAGAAAACAAAAATAATATAATATTGAAAACAACAGTCACTTTATTTATTCTAATTCTGTTGAATCATGAATGAGATGACATAATTCATACAAAGTTTCATTACACAAAACTATTAAGGCTTGATCGACATAAAACTGATGAATGGTCCACGTATCAGAGATGGGGATCACCTAATATTTGGTGGCATACACGGTAACGACTTCAATTATGAGTTACTACCTCGTAACCTTTTAGAGCTTGATCTGAGCGGAGTTTGGGTTATTTTATAACCGTATTAAGGAATTTTATAACTGATTTATGGATATAAGATACTTAGAGGTTGGTGACTTTGAAACGGTTGAGCACTAAAAGTTTTGATTTCGTTCCTTATAAAAAAAAATGTTGGAATTTACTTACGAGTAGCTCTATTGTGATGAAATATTTATTGATTAAAGCTTGTTTCATTAAGTAGTAATTTATCTAATAATTATTGCCAGAATTAAAACTTTAAACAAAGAATTTGGAGCCAGGCACTTCAATGCAATCTGTTAACATAAAAGTACCAACTACTTACGTACGATGCGAATTGCGATGCAGTGAAGTTTCATCGCAAAATCTCATTATAGACAGACAAGATCTAGACCAGTTGTCATGTTCTATTTTTGTCGCGTAAAATTTTCACTTGCAATAAAATATGTCTTAAACGGAATTTGCAATTAATTAAAAGGCATGTGATCGGTCATTGACCTGCCTTCTGTTGGGTCGTTGTCGTTATCACTGACATTTATCGGCTGTTCTATCCAGCCAGCCGCGATTACGACGCTTTGTCTTTATTATAGTCGGGTAACAACACCAGTGTTTAGTACTGTCACATTTCTTGAGTCTCATGTTATCTTCAAAAGTGGAGTTAATTTGCGTCCGTATACGTGATTGCATGACAAAAAAAATACATTTAGCCAATTAGCTTGCATTTTTACTATGTCACCAGAAGTATCAGATAAGTATTTGCACGGTCATTTCGATAACGGGCAAAGTATTTTCAGCCTTAATAATCGATGTTTGGTTATGCAATTAAGGTCAACTAATTATAGCAACCCAATCAGTAGAGCTTATTCAGCTGAATGGCTGTCAAAACCATCTTACAGGAGATTATTATTAGAGATCATTTTGAATTGTTTATGTAAAAAAAAAAATTTACACGCACACAATCTCGTGAATCGTAATCGTGACACAATTAGTACCTATTTCTTTATTAACACAAAGACAAATCATAATATTAGTTATCCACATTCACAAAAATCTATGTTAGTGATGAGTGAGTGTATTAGTAGTGACGTCACAGTTGCGTTAGTGTGTGAAGTAAGCGCACACATAGATAAAATAATCGTTTAATCACCAATAAATTGTCAATGTCAATCTCGTCTCCGCCGCTGCCTTTACCCATTTCCTGTCAAAACGTCGCAAAATTGAACATTTCTGTGAAACAGACAACGTTTGCTTTCAAGCAGTTCTATCTGGCGGTTATAGTTTTAAAAATAAAAATTCATTTTATTTCTTTATGTTGCTTTTGTAGAGGTATATTCAAAAGTATTTTTAAAGTTATTGTGGCTATGAATGCTCAAAAATATCATTAAAAAATATTTAAAAAAAGTTATTATAGGTACCTCAAAAGTGTTGACGCACTGCACTTCAGCTTGCGACGGGGACCCATACAGCTTCAGTTCTTGGAAGGCACCCTGTACCACAATCAGCGTTAACACCCTATTCCATATCGCTTGCATGATGACTGACCGTTTATCGACCGTTGATGAAGAGTTTCATAGTACCAGCCTTAACATTTTCTACGTGGAAAAACTTACCGGTTACAAAATAATCACTGATATAATAATGGAGCACTGACAGAATTATTAACTGATTAACTTACACCTTACTTAACATAGGGTAACATAATGCTTCATCTTCAATTATAAACTGCATAAGTAATATTCAGCATTCGGATGTTACTTGTGCTTATAATTAGGTAAACGTGATGATGACGTGCATTTTTTTGGTACAAAGTTTTATTTTATTTAATAGTTACCTAAAAATCTTTACATAAACAAACTGCTGTCTACTACTACCTAGTTAAAAAAGTTACCTAACTCGCTTCGTTCGTAGAAATACCGAGAAGGCTGAAAAAAAAGAATCCGTCTCCGTAGGAACGTAATGTGAGTCGATAATTAACGAGGTGTCATGTTTCCAGTTATTAAAAGCTGAACTTTCACCCAATAAACATTTATTATTTTTAAGACTCGTGGAAAATATTTTAGCTCAATCCATTTAATGCATTTGCATGGATTCTGGGAGCAGAACGAATTATTTTGTTATCGTTAGTTAGTGTTAAGGAATTGACTAAATAATATGACTTTAACAATGAAATTGAAAATAATATAATAATAATCTATGAAATAATATTAATAATAATGTTCTCTATCTACTTATAAATTTTACATGCCATACAATGGCGAGACATGTCGATTATTTATTCTCATCATAATGTATCCATCTTATGTACCGTGTCTCAAGGTAAATAAATGATTTGATTTGATTTGATTTGATTTGATCGTTATTTTAATAACATTTTTAATACTTTCTTGAAGAAATAAGTAATAACAAAAATAATCGTAGTTCTTTATAGATCTAATTGCGTTAGACGTACAGAAGTAAGCTTATTTGATTTTACAGGGACCTCCTGTAAAAACTTTTTTTATTAATAAAAGTTTTGACTATGTTTTGGTTTATGTATTTTCATTTTACTGATGAAATAAATCCAACCAGTGAATTACACGGCACTTCACTTTAAAATAAAAAGTCTGTACGTAACGGAAAAAAAACTTCTTTTAAACAACTTTTAAAAAGAAAACACAATTGGAATGCCCGTGCGCACCCGACTCAAGAAGCGCAGGCGCAGCGATGCACTAAATATAAACGGGGCTAAACTATCCTTAAAGCTTAATCGTCCGTTAATTCTTGACCCACATACCTTTACACTGCATTTGATATCACAGCTCAACACTAAATGGAACTAGAGTAAACCAAACACCAACTCAGAAAGCCCCTGAAAACTTCACATTTCACTTTATATAAGAGGTCAGCTTACTTTGGTTGGTCAAACAAAAGTTGTTATGATTGGCGTAAGGAAAGTCTATTAATCATTTGAACCGTTTCAAAATAATGCCTGTGTTATGAAGGATTGTAGAGTAATTAGAATTTTGTTTGATTAGCCCATTTAATTGACTTTTGATATCTACCGTCTTCCTATGATTTATTTTGGCCGTAGCTTCATGTTATATTTTATGTTAATCTTGTTCTTACAAGGGATTGATTTATGATTGAAAGCTTATTAAAAATAACAAAATAAAACGAAAATACTGAGGGTATAACGATATATTAATAGAATTTACTAATTTAAGTTGAAAATGATGAAGCCGAATATACCTGTGCCGAGCCCTTCATGTGTCAGGTTATCAAATTGCTTTTATGTATTTATATATTACCCGTCCAGATAATTTAAACAATTTGTATGTAATTGGAATTTAGAGTATAATGTGGGCAACCAAAAAAAAACCTAGGCTACAAACTAGTGGCAGATGTCCATTGATTTGATGAGATTCAATAGATGTAATCTTTCGTAGAATACATAGATATTTCTTCATACATAATTCTTTATACATAGTATTAGATAGATACGTGGATAAGGATAAAAAATCTTTGACATATACGGTAACAATACTTTAATAAGTAGTTTACTTTCAATTTACGTAAATAATTGACACAGAAAAGTCACCACATACGCGACGAGTACGAACCTCCGCTATTTTGAAGTCGGTTTAACAATTTTGTGCAAAAGTTAATTGAATAGTCCAACGCATTCCCGAGTAAAACGGGTCAATTGTCATTATCTGATAACAGTATCGCCGCTGCTGTGGGCTGCGAAACAGAAAGTTAGATAAAAGTGCACTTTCGCGATAACACTTATCAACGAATTACGGATCGCAAATTCAATTTGCTGGTTGATATTTCGATATGAGTCGAACTGGTTCCATGATTACACTAAAGTAAATGATCATACCCTTTTATTAGTGCAATAAAGTTTTTTTATGAATATAATATTAATTACTTAGTAAAAATAAATAGTCCAGTTGTTCATCGGTGTTTCTTTTATAGGTAGCCGAGAGTGTCGGAGTGAATGTATCTTCGGGTTGAGTTCGCTCCATCATTGACTCTGACATATTCACGCCTAATCAACCGAGAGTCAGTCCTACCAAACCTATGTCAAATAAATAAAAACGCTAGCTTCAGCACATTATGTACAAAAGCTCCGTTTTTTAGGCTCGGCCGCATTCACTCTGTTGCTTGCCTAGCAATTTGGTATGACGGATAAAAACGCCTTATCGCGCTAGTACTACTACTTTTTAGATGACATTTATACATATTATAGGTTTTATTCATTCACCAATTAACAACCACGGCGTCAAGTAGAAGAAAAGCATCAAACGATTCTTTTGATCTAGCAATCACTCGCTAAATCGCTTCCTTCATCGCAGTCGGTCGCGTAATGCCTAACTAAAGACGCAAAAGCAGAATTCATTACAGTGTAGAAATCAGCGCTCTCTAGCATCTAGCTACCGACGAGAGACGAGCTGTAGCTTTTGACAAAGAGCTAAGTTCAATTCACGGGAGCTAGATCTAATTACAGCTGTGTTGGGTGGCACTGGGGGACTATTTCAAAGGAGCTCGTTAGAGACTCGAACACTAGATAAATGATAATTTGTACAGTAATTACGTTGTTTAGTGAACATCACGCTTTTTGACAGACAGAATGTAATTGGCGACAATAACTTCAAGGGGTAAATGATTATTTAGTGTCATTGGCATTTGGAGTCATGTTTTCACATTTCGTTAATTTAATTAAATTACGTTCTACGTCTAGCCTCTAGCCAATAATTTTAACAAATTCTACTTATGAGATAAAAGTAGGTTTTAAAACACGAAGTGCGTATTAAAAAGTGTATATTGGTATTATAGACGGCTCTTTCTTTACTTAAAGACAAAACATTATTAACAATTAAGTTCAAATAATACGAGTAAGTACCAACTAAGATTAAGAATATTCCGATTCATACTCTCGTATAACGATGTTAGTCCTCCGCCGCATTGGCTTGCGGAATGTGACATTTAAAAAGCGGCATGTGGCGTTGGTATATGCAATGTCTTGCTCTAACATAGCTAGATGTGATAGCATCAAATATACCGTAGTACCAATCTGTTCTTTGTGGTAGTACGTAGTACGATATATCGTTCGATGCGTTTTACCGCATCGCTGCCGCATGCGAATGCATTGGTGTACTAACGGCGAAAATAGTTACTAAAAATATTTTTAATTAATTGTGGATTTTAAATAAATTAACGTTACTGTTTGAGAATAGACACCGCAGCCGATGGATGTTGAGGAGCTAGTGTTCTAATTTCCTGTGCTATATTCAATACAGAGAACATTAAAATATTAACGTCATCACTTTACGCGAGTTTATTGGTTTAAGTAGAGAGAGAGAAAGAGAGATTTAGTTAATTTAAAGTTCATTGACTGCAGTGTTCTAAATATTACCTATTTCCATGACTAGTTACAGCTTCTTGCATTTTAAAGATTGAAAAAAGTATTGTATTAGTAACAAAAACTTATTTTGGAATATTAACGGCCTGTTTCTTATGTATTAATAAATTTTAGTTAGAGTTGAGTATTCTGCCAATTACGAAATAAAACTGATCTAAATAAAAATACAAATAAGATGAGATTTTTTTGTATTTTCTATGATTTCTGTAAGCACATCAAAACCCATTAGCACTAACTACCCATTTCAAGTTAATTATAGTTAACTAAGTTAATTTCACACACTCTAATCAAACAACTTCCCGCGTCAAAACCCGTTGTCAAAACAAAAATGTGGCAACTCCACGAGTCTCCGAACTGTTTTTTAATTAAAAATGCCTCCGGCAAAAGTGAGTTTGGCCCCACCTCGATTTTCGTGACACCAAAAGCCTGAACTGAAAGTAATTCCACACGGAGTTTTATTTTTTCCTCGTGGGTTCCCGTTATTTTGGGAAAACTCGAAAAGTCTACTGAACTTTGAGTACCTCTAGATACGATACCAAAACTAACTCATTAGTTAGTTTCAGTATTTAAAAAAAAATCATTTTGATATTTTTTTTTGGGAAGTAATTCGATCTAAGAAATAATGAACAGTAAATAAAGCATCATTTACGGTATTGACAAATCTTATCAACCTATAGGCTAGCCTTCTAACCATTAGTTATTATTCTATTTTTCTAAATTGACTTGAGAATTGAGTTCACTTTGTAGCCTTTCAACGATGGATTTTATGTAATTTTTAATCCTAAATTAAGTGAAACCTAGAATTTAGAAAATTATTCAAACAACTAATATCAAAGTCCACCAGCAGGACGCGAACGATTTCATTTTATATGCGGACACCTGCATAAGGCTAACTACAGTTTGTTCTTCATACATGGAAAGTTGCATTCTATTATAAAACCAAGAAAGTTTTACTTTCTATGCAAGTTAAATTTAAATCAAAAGAAAATAAATACATTTAGTTGAGGTGTACAAATAATTTTAGAATGCAGACGTTACCATTATGTCACTAACTCTTTACAAAAGAATGCGTTATTCATTGCGAATAGTGCCTGAAGTAATCGTTAAAATAAATTTATTTTTAAGACATTCTTATCTTTATGCAATGCGTAGGTACATAATAACAAGATCCATTTTATTAAATCTCGCAATTTTGTTTCCAAATATCGTGCGTGTCACCAAACCCCTTGATACAACTATCGCGTCGTCATAGTAGCAAGATAAAACTTTCCAAAAGAGGTGTGACCGCGGTCAAAAGAACTTATAACCCTTTTATCGCCGAGGCTAATGAAAAATGACCTACAATGTCACTTCGGACCACGATAATAGAACCGCGGTGACGAGTGACCCCGATTCACAAAAATAACGCTAATTTTCCCAGAAACATGATTTATTAGAGGCCAACCGAGTTCGGTGCGCATCGGATAAGGTGCTCACAATGGGTGTGACGTGTAAATAAAATTGATAGCTCAACGCTTTTTGCTGATAATTCTTGTGGTAATTTTTGTAAATGACAGCTACTGGAATTTTCCCTTTATTTTCGGAATCCATGCCACTGAATTACCTCGGTGAAAACGTTTGTAAAAACAAAGGATGCTTTATTTTTTGGAGGTGGATAAAATAAAACGTCAATAGTTTATTTCAATGACCGCTCTACGCCATACACATTTAAAAAGAAATTAAAGTAAAACAGTAGCCTTTTATATATCTTTACTCATTGTTCTATCCGAGACAATATTAATATTCGTTTTAATTTTATCTATTTTCATACAAGCTCATCAACATATCCTTTCATGGTATCTTTTACTTATCCCTCGAACCATTTAGAAAATTGTTATAGGTGTGTGTGAGACGCTGATAACACTGATGTCTTTTCCTAACAGTAACGTTCATGCACAGGCAGGTCAAAGAGGCCGGAAGGTCAAAACTAAGTGATATACCTATTAGCCATGAAGGGGTTAACTATAATTTAAGGATAGGTTCACAGATTGTTACGGTAATGATTGCCATTTAGATAGTGTTATTGAAATCTTTGTTAATCTTAATATTTGTACACCCAATTGAGTCATTTTCTTGTCACATTTATGTAGAAGATAGTTTTTTTAGTAGGACCTTTAAAATTAACCACTGATAATTTGCAATCATTGCGGTATAGAGAGCAAAACGATGTCTGAATTATATTCCATAGTGCTATGATAATCTACACTAATATTATAAAGAGGAAAACTTTGTTTGTTTGTTTGTTTGTTTGTTTGATTGTTTGTTTGATTGTAATGAATAGGCTCATAAACTACTAGACCGATTTTAAAAATTCTTTCACCATTCGAAAGCTACATTATCCACGAGTAATATAGGCTATATTTAATCTACACTAATCTACACTAATATTATAAAGAGGAAAACTTTGTTTGTTTGTTTGTTTGTTTGTTTGTTTGTTTGTTTGATTGTAATGAATAGGCTCATAAACTACTAGACCGATTTTAAAAATTCTTTCACCATTCGAAAGCTACATTATCCGCGAGTAATATAGGCTATATTTAATATTGAACAAAAGTAGGGTTCCTCGGATATTAGGGTTTTTCGGACACAAGGTGTAAAAAATCAACCAAAAAAGTTACTTATTTTGCGTACCCTGCCTAACGGCTGAACCGATTGAGCTGAAAATTGGCAGGGAGGTAGCTTAGAGCCAGGAGAAGGACATAGGATCCGTTTTATCCCGTTCAACGGGGCCGGGGCTGGGGCGGGCCGGGGCGAAACAAAGTTCGCTGGGACCGCTAGTATTATCTAAAAGCTTAACTATGTAGATAATGGCATTGATACATTGAGGAATGTCTAAAGATAAATGTAATAACAATTTTTTTTAATCAGATTTTAAGTCCAAGAACATACCAAACATTTATTTTAATTATAATAGATCGATAGGTAATCGATAGGTATACCTTTATGTACTTTGTAAATGTTTGAAAAAGTTTTACTAGTACCTAAATACGACTTGATTTTGAAGAAGGATCATTGTGCATTGACGTGTTATATGTCGTTATTGCAAGAAAAGTGCTAGATTGGAGACCCTTTGACCAAAGGCGCAGTGTAGGACGTCCACCGAAAAGATGGACAGACGATCTTGTTAAGTTCGTAGGATCGCACTGGATGCAGACCGCTCACAACCGGTTGCTGTAAAAAACCGTGGGGAGGCCTATTTTCAGTAGTGGATTTCCTTTGGCTGATAATGATGATGATGATGACTACAAAACCCAATTTCAAGAGGGTTTGCAGCCTTGTATGTATAAGTAAAATATAGGAAAATAAGTACCTACACACAGTACTGTAGGCGTACCTAAATCTATGGAAACAATAGCGTTAACCATTCGCGAGGACACGCGAATCCCATTAGTTTTATAGGGCACTACGCTCTATGCGGTACACCATCACTTTTGTCAGCCAGTGTTACTTGAACTCACGTTAGATGAAGCAAGTTAATCAGTCTGGTATCAAACAACACCCGGGAGTCGCATAACAATGGAATTTATATTGTGTCTCGTTTACACATACTTGACGAGTTAAGAAAGTGGGTATCTGAAGAAAAAACGTTTATTTTCAAAAAATATATATTTGCTCGTAGTTATGCATTGAATTAAAGCAATTCTGAATATACCTGCTTCTCATAAATAGGACGTACTTGTGTGATACATCATACATCTATCATGTCATTGTCACCAAGCCGGTAAATCTTAAGTTATAAAAATATATTGAGATCTACAAATTCAAATTTAAAGTAATTATCTAGAGCTACACACATAGATTTTCGTTGAGAAATCACCTTTAAAAAGAAGTCAAGAAGTGTTTCTATGCTATACTTCCAAAATAGAGTCAGGGGTCAGAGTAAAATGGACACTGTTTAATAACGTTGTAAGTGTGATTGTAACAGAAGGGTCATTTATGTAATTGAGTCATTGATTTTCCCGAAATATTTTTCCTGTGTTAAATACTTATTTGGTCAGTATTTTGTACAATGTTGTAGCTACTTATAGATATGTAGTAGGAGCATAATCCTACTACTATTATAAAGGCGAAAGTTTGTATGGATGTATGGATGTTTGTTACTCTTTCACGTAAAAACTACTGAATGGATTTGAATGAAACTTTACCACAATATAGCTTATACATCAGAATAACATATAGGCTACAATTTTTGAGGTTTCTAATGTGAGGTCGTAAAAAAACAAATTTTTTGCGCTACTAGACGGGACGAACCTGAAGTCCACGCGAACGAAGTCGCGGGCAAAAGCTAGTTATTAATCTTTGAGACCAAACGCGTACCTACGTTTTAGTGAATTTAAAGAAAAATGCCAATAAAAAAAAATTTAACTTTACCAAAAACTCGTTTGAGCAATACAAAGTGCATTTGACCTCTACTTTATCGAAAATAATAGACGATTTTAATGGCCGTGTTTCGTAATACCATCAAGAAATCAATCATTGTGAATAGGTACGCTATTTGCTTTGCGTACAATTTTCTTTCGATTCCGCTATTTTCGACTTGCTAGTTCGCTACGTTCACGTAGCCCGGTCTCGAATCTGCTCTAACATAAACATAAATCCAAACTGATCCCAACTAAAATGTCAACCAAATGGACATGAAATAACTGTCCACATGCTTTTAGTAAAATGACGTCGTACGTGTCTATGACACGACTGTTCTTACTTAACCTTTGTGTACATGACTGCATTTTATTCCGATATGTTACCTACCAAACTATATGACAACAATTATGGAGGTGCTTGTAGCACATGTTGGTAGTGATACCGAAGATAAGCAAGCTACGGCGCGGTAGTGTTTGTATGGGTGACCATTTCAACCATGTGACGTTTATTACAAACGTTGGAAGGCACGTTAAGCCGTTTGTCCTGGCTAATAACGGTTAATATTAGTCGTTAAGCCAAGCCGTATGGGCAGCTTGATAAAATCTGACAGTAAGGTTGGTCGCTTGCCTTGCAACATCCCTCCACTCCACCAATCCAGACAAAGCCCGCGTGGTAGAGTATGGCTCATACTTGAGGTAAGGCCTTTGCCCAGCAGTGGGATGTTCACAGTCCATATTAACTTTGTAAAAATAATAAACACCAACTTACTCTGTCAACAACTTGAGGAGACGACTTCGACTGGCTATACTTCTCCGCTGTCGCCACTGACTGATACTCCTTAGGAGGGAACAGTCCCATGGTAGACACCACCGCCAATGCCACGCCCAGCAGCACGAGTAGCACAACTGAACACACGCACATTTTCGACTTGGTTGACATTACCATTGCCATCTTCGGTTTAGAACTGCGTCCGCGCAGGTAGTCCACTGTCTATTGCTTTTTCAGTCTCTTCACTGTCACTCATTGCTTTACTATTTAGTTACTTTACAAGAAATAATTAAAAAACAATTAAAATTTCTAACCCATCAATAAGAAGATAATTTGAGTCAGCGCGGCATCATTAGAACATTTAGTGTCATTTTTTTTCAGTGTACAAAGCGTATTATTTAAAACTATTAGTATACAATAAATAAAAGGAAGGTAAGTGAGATTATAATCTATTTGAAAATAAACTATAAAAATACAATAAAATAATAATGAGTCTTTATTATAATGTCAAAGCAAGGAAAAATATAATTTTGTATTTCCCCAAAAGTGTATCTCATTACGAAACTTTTCGTTCAAAGGCTTTATCATAACGCATAATAATAACGATGTCATTCAAAATTTCAAAGTAGCATCTGTTTTGCGGAATAATTATCAAACTGCTCAGCTGCATTCTCTTTGAGTTCTAACGAAAAGAGACACTAAAAGCGTTGGATAATGGAATGTTCAGGATGGAAACGTAGTACTATTATATCTTCTGTGGTTCAGGATAAAGCCCATAGCTCGTTTGTCTACCGTTTGTATGCTGAAGACAGTTGAAGGGACGAGATAGATATTGTACCAAAGAGACAGCTCGCATAATATCTCTTTGGAATAAATGGCTACTGGCATAAAGAGTTTCAATATCTGTTTGGTTCGACCATTTCCCCAGGATAACATTGACAAACAGATTAAATTTAATGGTTTTGGGTGTAAATATTAGTATTCTTATAAATTTATTTAATGTGAAATATTTTTTAAACTGATTAATAAATGCGTATGGATGAAATGAACTTGTCAAAAATAGCCTCATCACTACTTAATTATATGAAAAACTATTTGTGGTCAACCAAAATTGGATAATGGCCACAATAATATTTGTTTAAAATAACCAATAAATCGCGAAGTTCTCATAAAGCCGGATTGCATCCGATTTATCTGCTTGTTCCTGATCAAAAATGCAAGCAAACATCCACAAGCAAATGCTATTTCATCACAGGCGCTAACAATTTTTGATTACAAAGTTTAAATGCATGTCAAAACAACACTTTTCCGAGTAAATACAACCAAAAATCGGCACAGAAAACCGACATCAAAACGTAAAACGATGTAACAGTTGTCAATTTGCTAGAACGGCGTAATTAGGGACATTGTTAAGTCCTTTATAGCGTTGAGCTGGATGCCAGTTAAGTAATAATCCGGCAAAAATGATATCAAAGCGGAGCCCAGAAGTTGCAAAGTGGGCAGAGGCGTTATACGATGAGAAGTGTGCAGCCAAAGTTGGTATTCCGGACCACCGACTGGTCTAAAGTTTTACTGCTCTAGCTATTCATTAACCTAGATTACTATAGATTACACTCCAGGAGTAGTGATGAAACTATTGTATATAGTAAGGTACTAATGCAGATAAAAATTTAATTTAGTTAGGTATTCAAGAAATTGCCAAATCAATTTTATCAATATTACTAATACAATTATTTTCTGTCATGTCTTGCTTGCGAACGTTTTGGTTTGGTTTCAGATGTTTGGTTGATAATAATGTACCAATATAGGTACAGATAAGTTTAAAGACAAAAATGCATATCAAGGAGTTAATATAAAAGCTTTTCTGACTGTGCAATACATGATTTCATTGCGTTGAAATTGGATATCGGCGAAGTTATGCAAAATAATATGATTGTGACACGTGTCAGAAACTTTCAATGATTGCGAACAATTGTTTCCACAATGTACGCAATTATTATTTCACTCGGGGCTAATTAATGTTGGTAACTAATTAAATAACACATTATTATGTGGTCACGTGAATATTAAGTATTGGACATTTTTCAACCAAGCCACCCAAAACACACATGTCGTTTAAAAAACAAATGCATACCGCCTCTTTTTAATACAAAAAAAAACACCGCGATTGTCTTGTTATCGGAACTCATTAAATACTGGCTTGTTTACTAAAAAAAGATTTAAAATTCGAATCCCGAAAACCGTTACTCCGAAGAACCACCAACGAGCAGTTCCGTTCTCTCGATTCAACACGCGTTCCAACTCTGAACTAAGATGTGGACGCATCAGCTGTTCCCACATCGATATCTTGGCGTCGTCTAGTCTCCGATGCTGACCCCATTATCAAAGGCCTACTTTGCTACCACCAGGGGGCGCGGAGATATGCGATCGGCAGACAAGAAGGCAATTGGCTAAGGCTTGGAATTTTAGGATTGACGATAGCTTTTCCAATCTTAAAACGGGCTCTTAAACTCTTGACCTTTTAAGCATTTTTTTTTTATTGAAATTGGGCAAATGAAAATTACCCTCACAGATGGGTTTATCAACATTATTTTGTATTTTTTTAGTTTACGCAACCGCCGGCGGCAATCGCTGAGCAATTAAGGTCCTATAGTAACAAGTAAGTACTGTGTAAATGAATAAATAATTTTACCTTAATTATCGGAATCGTTTTACTATTGTGATTGCAAGAGTTAAGGTATGTGCTCATTTTAAATAACTCCAACTAATAATTCGTCCTTCATTTTCTGTATGTAAATATCGTAAGTTACTGATTACAAAGTCGATAAAATACCGTCGGATTAATCAAGGATTATTGAACATGAAGTTAGAATCGAGCAAATATCAAATTCAAATAGTCTAACTAACCAGTAGTTTATTTGCGAGCATTCTTTTGACATCAGATTATGAAGTATTAGAATCTGATATCCGATTTATCATGCTTGGTGTTGTAATATTCAAAGCAGGGTAGAGTATTGAATCAACAAGTTGCTGAAGTTAAGGTAAAGTCTCATGTTATTTTGAGTTGAACCTAAGAAAAGGCAGAATTGCTTACCTCAATCTTTATTTATGGAAATCAGATGAGGTGGAAATGGAATGGTAGGAAGCGGTATAATTAAAAACACCGTCGTATATTAACTCTCTCAACAACTCGTATATTAATTTAACGTACATGCTAACATTCTTTTAATAAATAGCTCGGTTTTATCATACACATAATCAAATTCATTGTTATGTTACCTGCATTATTGAAGTGAAAATTTAATATGAATGGCCATATTAGTCAAAGTAAACAACCGATGTACCTAACTTTAATTAATTTTAAGCTAACCATCTGGAGAATTTAAACTCGTTGATTATCGACTTTGCTTTCACATTCCATCAGGCGTTTGTTCTCAGTGTGAATGAGATTTAACATTCCGTCAGGCGTTACGAATGTACGGCGTGATAACATAACAAGTATTGGGCTGCAGTAAGAGAAGTCGATACCCCGGCGTCGCTCTGTCTGCGGGTATGACCTCGTTATCCACCCGCAGTGAGATCCGAATAAAGTAATTTTTACAACTTTCAGAGATTATGCCATTTTGTTACAAAATAAATTGCTCGCTTACGCGGATACTGGGGTTTTATTGTTGTCGGGACGGTCTGTTGATTGTGTGTTTTACTTCTTTTTTGCGTTTTTAAATTTTGGGCTTACATAGGAATTGTAATGTAGCTGCTACCTACCTAAAATGTAAAATTATCAGTGAAGGATATTATTCTACCTACACGTGGTCACATTAGGTGTCATCATTGGTATTTATTATTACGTAAATTAATGATAGCGACAAAGAGGGCTCGCTGTATATGGTAAGACGTGGAGGCTTATGGAAAAATAACGTCCGCATACTGTAGAGTGTTAGTTTAGAGTCAGTAGGTAATTTATAGCTACTTAACTATGGTAAGTATTTGATACCTACCATCAACTCATACTTAAGTGAAATACTTCAAATAAGCACTTACGATTCGTTATAAAACGAAGAGCACTAAAATACAGAAAACAATCTAGAACTAAGTCTGAACTCAGTCCTAAGTGCTCTCATCTACCGTACCTCGTACGTCAGAAAACATATATATTAAGCTAAATGTCTTCACTACATTTCTATAGAATGTAGTACGTAAGCTTTCTGAGCTTTCTTTGAAATGTGAGGCGCCATAAAAGCTCTATTTCCCGTTAAACTTCCGTGCAATGCCTCGCTACAGAACTTTTGAGTTTCAAAGTCTTAAAATTTTGGATGCCCGTTCTATTTCAGAAATTTTTATGTTCACTTGTTAAGACACAGTTATGTTTTTCTTAATGAAAGCACTTTATTATTTTAAAATACTTATGAAAAAAAAAATACTGCATTTTTTTAATACAGCAGACGAAGTAGAAATAAATTCGTTTTAAAGTAAAATTAAAAAAAATAATAATGAAGATATTATTTTAATACTCGTGTTCAAGAATATACATACGATTTTTGAAATGATATTTCATAACAATTGATTTTAATTTTAATATGTGGAAGGGACTATGAATCATGAGTAGGTTCTAGTTTAAAATATTGCCAATGTTTACAAAGTTGTATAAAACATATAAATACAAGACGATATTTCTAACTCAAAGAAGAAAATATTTCTAACGAACGAACCATCATTTTATTGAAGATCTTTTTTGCTCATGAATGCCTAAATAATACATCAAAGTAGTCGAAAATTACACTTTAATACGTACAGTATTAAAATGGATCATGAGGGTATTTAAAATGTAATATTTTAACTTAAAAAATATGGTAACTAGGCGGATAATATCAAACACAACACATAAATATGAGCCTTCAGGAGCTCTATTTTTGAATCACTCGTGTCAATATTCCGAGTGATTTTCGTTCGAAAATCCAATTAAAGACAACGTAAATCACTTTATACGTAAATAGACGTGTAGTTACATAATCGAGATATCTTTTTTACATCACTGCCGGTGTTGTATTTCAACAGATTTTCATTAAGATAACAAATATTAATCAAAGAAAATCAAACTTATTATAGTAACAAATATTATTATAGTATGCGATGACTGTATCTTGTCTCTATACCGAATATTTAAAAAAACGCTATATTGGCGCTACTGATTCATAAATAAGGCCCCAGAAGGTACGTCTCCGAGTATAGCGGAAAGAGGAGATCAAATCAAATCAAATTCTTTATTCAGTATCAGGGTTGTTACATTTCTGGGATACGATTGAGGATTTCTTTTAAGTAAAAATTTTACTTGTGTCAGAAAATCCTCGCTCTCCATTACAGTTTAAAATTACAAAAGTGGAAATACAAGATCACAAGTAATGTTTCCCTTGATGTTATGTGCTGCTTGATTTAATCAAGCAATTTTCTTTAGACTATAAATTAACGTATGGTTGATGATTATCAAAAATTATTGGATCTACTTCAGATTCACTATACTACTTTTAGTTTTACATTTTATAATTTTAACACTGATTTTATGGATTCCTTTACTACCCACAATAATGCCTCAATTGGGAATATATCTGAAACACTACTTCTAATTTGTTTGATCTTATTTTAAAATGGTCAAAATATTTATTTATTATTTATTGTACATAAAATCATATACGAGTAGTTACCTGATTTGCAGCTGCTAACAATCTATTGATTAAGAAATCACTGTGTAAAATATATGTAATTATATGCGTAGGTTCGTCTACAAATTGGCAATAAACAATATCTATAACCCAGTTTTTTACATGGAGATCTTTGATATTTTTTTATATATTAAAGCCAGCAGCCGAGCTTTAGTAATAAAAGACTTTTGTAGACAAAGCCAGCATTATTCAGATTAAAAAGGTCGGACTACGCTTCAGCCTGTTAGGACGAAGTTCCAAAAAAAAAACGCTCGCACTCAGGGTAAATTGTTTTAGTTGAAACAATCACGCATGCGCACTGCAGTCTGGAGAGTGTTGTTTTTCCTAAATGTCAAGCAACAAAGTATTTGTTTTGTCGGGATGGTTGTTGTAGATTATATTAAACTAGCTTTTGCCCGCGACTTCGTCCGCGTGGAAAAGTGACTTCTTTCTCCCGTTTTTTACACATTTACCACTATATCTTTGCTCCTATTGGTCGTAGCGTGATGTTATATAGCCTATAGCCTTCCTCGATAACTGGACTATCCAACACAAAAAGAATTATTCAATTCGAACCAGTAGTTTCGGAGATTAGCGCGTTCAAACAAACAAACAAACAAAAAAACAAACAAACTCTTCAGCTTTATAATATTAGTATAGATGAATGAGCATTAAATAAACAATAATGTAAAATTCAATTCAACGACAAGCAATAGCAGTAAATATTACTCGATACTTATTCGTGAGTAATAAGTAAACTCAGAACTCTTTTGATTTCATATTATTTAAATCACGTGTTTGTTGCATAACTTGCTCAACTAAACCTCTTTCTAAACCTACACAGAAATGTAAGCATAAAAAAATAATTAAGAAGCATGATCGAGTATTTTACATGAACACGCTTTGTTTACATTATCAACACTTTTGCCACAACATACTGTCCACTCGTAAACACATAAAAAAACTCTTTTTTGACCTATGCCACGATGACCTAAACAAAAAAACAATATTAATAAAAAATAATACTGGCCATCAAAGCACTAAACGGAAACCAAATTCGAAATTCAAAACCACCCGATCAGCGCCGTCCGCTGATTGGCAAACGTCATCCGCGCCCACATGTTCGATTCGACGCCGGCCGTCTCGTCGCGTAATCTCGTCTACGTCACGTACACGTCACATCACCCCTTAACGCTACGTCACACGTATATACGTATACATATACCGCGTGCGCGCGGCTTCGCCGTCCGATCTAGACTGAGATGAGTCCACTTCTCACGCCATGCCAAAAATTTTGCCTGGATGAAAACACCATAGTGATAAACAAGGGCATAAAAGATCCTCAAAAGGAAATGAGATCCTGAAAAATCCTTCGGGTTATAACCCACACACAATATGTATATCAGCGCGACCCAGACATTTCAAAGACATATCACACAATTTGGGTACTAATGAGTCCTTAACATGACTGTCTTATATCTCTGACTAAGATCTTCACTTAAGTTAGCGTCTAGATATATTACATTTTTAAACAAAAAGCTGAAAGTTAACCTGTTAAAAGTTGTGACTGATCTGTTTAGACAATTTGTTCTGAAAACTGGCTAAATTAGGTTTATCTCATTTGAATTCGAGGGCATGTTTTTTCCTTGGTCCTTGGAAAAATGCCTGATCCTTTTTGTCTTTCAGTCTAATTACTGTTCAAGTTAATTAACAATGTTGGACGCTGTTTGTTATGTTATTTACCGGCAAAATTAAAACACCCAAAAAGTTTATAAATACCAGTCACAAACTGTTTAATTAAAACTTTTTAGTATACAAATGTTCCAATTCTAAAATACGAATTATGTTTCAGCGATGATAAGTGATGTTCGTTTGTTAATCAGACATTTGAACACTGTTTGATCTTCTCTAATGAAGTCTGGTACTAATTTGACATTTCGTTCGAAGCGGGATAACAACGCCGACGATCATACAGGGTGATTACCAAACTTGGAAGCAACAGAGCACGGCTATTGCAATTTTCTGCCGCTTATCTGAAGTAGGCCTAGAGGATTTTGCATCACTGTCAAATGCTAACTAGTACGAGTAAATGCCCGCTTGGGAGGAATTAACAAGCTTTTAGATTTTTGATTTTTGATACTTACTAAGGTAAAGATTTACTTGTTTATAAAAATTTGGTTAACTATCCTATTGGAATGCACTCATACACAACTTGCCCAGCGAAGCTTTCAAAATACTGTCTTGAATATCTACAAGGTGTGAAAAAAATAAGCAATAACATTTAAGCGGGCTATACATCAGGTGATAACTAATCTTTTGAGCAGTATTTGGTAACTGAAAACCTTATAGTCTGAGAACAAAAATAGAAACAGTTTTTGTAAAAAAAAGGTTACAGCCCTAAAATGAGTCGACACGTGTATTCGAAAAGTGAATTCCATGAAATAATGCCGTGTGTTGGCGCTGCACACATATCAAAGTAAGTAGGGTTGAACATAATATATATTATTGGAAAAAAAAATAACAGATTTCATGATAAGATTTTGTTAGTGGAATCGTTACTTGATATTGAAGACTCCCTTAAGTTTTATTGCTCATTTTTTTACACGTTTAAATTGCAATGCGACGCTATCGACTCGATACACATAATAACCCTGACGCTGTCTGTTAACAAAGTCAATGTAATGTGAGGCATCGTAATAAACGTCTACAGACATACCTTATTACGCGACAAAGAGAGCAAAATTACACTGGAAGAAAAACAGTCCCCTCACCATCTGGTGGATGTAATATTCACGAAATTGGAGAGAAAAAAATTAAAATGGTCCCAAAATATTAAGTAGGAAACATGAGGCGTAATATAAAGCAAAGATTTATTAAGAAGTAAATAATTTCTGTAGGAAGGAAATAAAAATGGTTCTTATTTTGCTGCCTATTTAGAAAAATAAGAAGCTTTATCAAAATACTGGTACGTTTCTGAGACACTACAAAACAGTTTTATCATAACAGATTACGAGTTATAGATGCATATGCTTCAAACAAAAAATATTTTCCTTGTCCACTCAATGGTTAATAAATAAGTTCACCTTTGCACACTTTTGTGCCATAAAGTCTTTAAATAAATAAAATAATGGTTGACTGGTAGTAATTACTGAAAAGAGTTAAAAAGTAAGACTATAGAGTGCTGATTATATGTATTAACGTTGGGAGTCGCCATGTATTTTTAAACTGTTTTCCACTTTTCGCAGTAAACTGTAGACGCAATGCGGTGTTTGGCACTGTTTGTTTAGCCAAGCAGATTTAATTCATTGTCATGATAAACTGAAATGCCACAGTATAACAAAGAAGTACGGCTTTTTAATTGTGCTTTAACACGTTCCGGGACAGTGCCCGCCTACAGGCGTGAAAACAATAAAACATCTATTGTGTCTGGAGTAGTGTCCCGGAACGTGTTAAATAAGTTTCATTTTGGTAGTATTAGTAAAAATAGAGCAGCTGTTGGTAGTGTAAAATAAGCTCACTTACCGCCACACTCAGGTTGGCTAACATTAAGGGATAATGAATGTCTCTGAGTATGACGTTTACACCTAGATGGTTGTAAAAAAAAAGTTAAGTTAGCCTGTAAGCATCCAACTGCTGGGCAAAGGTCTAACCCAAATGTGAGGTAGTATGGAGCCATACTCCACCACGCGGGCTCAGTGCGGATTGGCGGAGAGTTGTTTGGGGTGTTTGCAAGCGACCAACCTTGCTGTCAGGTTTTATCAAGCCGCCCATAGGGCCTCTGACTAGGCTTAACGACTAATATCAACCGATATCAGCCGGGACCAACTGCTTAACGTGCCTTCCAAAGCACGGAGATGCTCTTGATATACGTCACTTTTAAGGTCGGAATGGTCACCCATCCAAACACCGACCGCGCCGTCAGTTGCTTAACTTCGGTAAGTAACCAAAGCGCTGCCACCACTGCGCTACAAGCACCTTTAGATGGTTGTTATAAATAAAAATTAATTAATATTGACCATTAAATGCAGACCGCATGCTACCGGTCGCTATGTAAAGCTATGGAGGTTGCTCATGCCTATGTTCAGCAGTGGACGTCCGTCGTTCTGGGGATTGTGATCATAATATAAATACGTTCCTTAGTCGTCAATAACGTTATTTTATCATGGACACTTCCCTTTACACGTATTATTCTCAAATTCATCCAAATTAAAAGCCAAGTTTTTCTCTTGCATATTAGTTTGTCGCGAAACTTTCTAGCCAAGTTATTAGCACCATAACTTAAGTTCGTTTGCTAAGCTGTCGAGGCTGAGCTTAAGCGATCGTTTATAGACGATTGGCTTCGACTTAATTGGTCGTTATGATGCAAATCAGTTCATCAGCTAGTCATAGGTTCGTTAAGTCACACTTACAAGGTAAATCATTTGAGGACCTAAATAATATAACTACATACTATGGATAGTTATTGACCAAATTCACCAAAAATCAAAAATGCTTTTGAGGGCAAACATGAATTGATTGTGATTATAATAAGAATAATAAGAAAACAGCTTTAAGTTCAAAGAAGGGACCACGAGTACGGGGATGATTTGAGTAAACAGCTCATCACCCTAGTACAAGTCCCTATTCTCTAAAATAATATCCGTATTTTGAGTGTTTCTATCCTTTTTACTCGTACTAGAAAGTGTTATGATAAGCAAGCAAAAGATATGAAGAATCTACAATATGGATCCGGCTTACAGAATGAAGCCTTTTCAATGGTTCCTGTGTTGATTGTGAAATGAAATTTTCATAATATTTAGGGAGCGTTCTGTTGATTTTAGAGCCAATTGATGAGATGTCGAAATGAATTATGATAAAATTGAACCAGAGAGGAGAACGGCTACATATTTTTGCGGATCATTTGAATAGAAAGCTTTTGAAGGTTTATGATAATCTTATAAGGATCTGAATCTTTACTTAAGATAGCGCGTTAGCAACTGAGTATTGAGGCCCTATGTGATTAAAATTATACAGGGCGCCACTTTGTCGGTAAATGCAAGCGAAATGGACAGGACACTAAAAGGACTCAGTTGAAAATACGTCGACTATATAAGTTCTTTTGTAGCTATGTAAATGAAGGCACATTAGAGCCTCTAACATTAAATTGTAATAATACTCACATGAATCTGAAATTTCATAACTTAATTACTCCACAAAATTTCAGATGAGTCTCGCAGTAAAAAGTTTAACAAAGTACTAATGAATGAGATTGGTAATTAATGGATAATGGTAATGTTAGATAAAGTCTGTCTGATAAGTTTGCGCAGTCAAAGCAAATATAGTTTTGATTAATGAATAAAGATTAGGTATATAATAATGATTATGCAGATCCAACTAACAGACTTTAACATTTCTTTTTACCTTTATGAAAAATAAAGGTATATTTTAATTCATAACCTAAGCATGATGACAAGGTCGTCTGCTCATCTTGTCGGTGGATGTTCTACGCTGAAAATAGAAAACGTTAAAACAGAGAAGTTCTAGATTGAAGGGTCTCCAATCTAGAACTTCTCTGCCCCGATGACCATAAGTTCTTCGCGTTATGTGACATGCCCACTGCCACTTGAGCTCCCTGATTCTCAGAGCTACGTCCATTACCTTGTAAATATCGCAGCATCACACTGGATGCAGACCTCTCACAACCGGTCGCAGTGGAAAACCGTGGGGAGTCCTATGTTCAGCAGTGGACGTCTTCTTGGTGGTAATGAAGCATGATTACATAAATATTAAGGCTAGTCAACGTATTGGAAAATACTGGTTTTATTCCGCTAAGTTGCCATGATTTTATTACTACTTATTTTTAAATATTTTTTAGACAGTTTGGGAGATAATGTAAAACGAGTCGGAGCCTCAGTAAACAGTTGACAAAACCAGGATATGCGCACTAACAAATTCATGGGCTACTTACCTTTCTGATTGTTGAGGCTGGGGTGCTATGGCTAAGGGCGAGGACACACGCAAACATCTCACCCGCCCTCGCAAACGTTTCAACAACCCCGGTTTTTAACTCACCACTCATCATCCGACGGCTTTATACAATCTGCCAACTCAACACACCACCCTGACCCAAACATTTTTATAATACCCAACTCTATTTTGGAAGAAATAGGGGTGGAATTTGCTCGATCTCTAAATAGTAGACTGCATTCTGGATTTGGTATCCTGTACACACTGTCGAGTGCGTCTGAGTGTTCGCTTACATTTCGCAAGGTTACAAAGTAAATATGGACTGGTTTAGACAGTACGATTTTTGGAATACGACTATAAATTGTTGTCTAACAATTTACTTTCTATACAATATAGGGTATAAAAAATACGAGCCAAATTTTAGGGGGTGGTTGCTAATCGAGTTTGGATTACAGGAAAAAAAATGAAAAAAAATCCGGTTTTCTAGACTCTACTCTTAACCATCCCCTTGAATTTGGCTCCTACTTTTTTACAGCCTGTATGAGAAAGAATAACAGTATTTATGTGATTAAACGTCCACGGATCCCTAAAATTCTACACAGGGTGTAAAAAATTACGAGCAAAATTCTAGGGGGTGGTTAAGAGTCTCGTCTAGAAAACAGGAAAATAAATAAAAAATATATTTTATTTACAAAAATTTCTTAATTTTTTTTTAATTTTTAATTTTTATGTATTCTATTCTCGATTGACAACAACCCCTTTGAATTTGGCTCGTACCTTTTTTTACACCCTGTATAAAATGTGCAATATTCCAATATTTGTATCGGCTTTATATTAGCGTAAGCTTTATAAGTTGATTTTCTTAGATTACTAATGCTAAATGCACAGCACATTTTACATGTAACCTAAGAATTTTAAATTACATTATTGAATTTCATGTTACAGTACTTATCTAGGCAGTAAGCTAATAAATAATGGTGATGATGGTTATATGATAGAGTTTTAAAAGTAACTTGATATTGTTTTTGTTGTCAATTTATTTTATGAACCAATTTCAAAATGATTCAGTTGCGAACAGTAGGTAATTGATCTTACCAAAAAATTTAATTATCAATGCATCCTCTTTGTTTACCTTCTTGGTCTTGCACATTGGCATGTTCACCAACTTGATTAAAATTTATTGAATTGGTGTATTAAATTGCGTGTAATCATTTCAATACTCGCTCTTCCCGTGACTGAACGCGTACATACGTTAACAAAGTATACATATATTTTTGCTTACAAAAACCTTTCACAAACGCCTACCCTAAGGCACTCGTCCTTTTTAAGTGTCGATACGTTTAAACCGACAAGTGATTATTTCGGACTCTTTGTACAACATGGATTTGATCACTTGGAGATATGGCGAACGAAATATGTAATATTGAGGGACGCCGGAAACTGAAATGAGTATTGATCGAGCTTTTGGAAGTTTTATTTCTGAGAAGTGTTTTGATAACAACCGGCCAAGCGCGAGTCGGAATCGCGCACTGGGGATTCCGTGCCAACTTCAGTTGACCACCCCTCCTTATTCAGTCGACTGACTTCCACTTAGCCAATATTACCACAATATTTTTGTCGATAGCGAAAAAAACATTGTATGTTAAAGTGTTTGTATGGAGGATAAAGTTATATTTGCGGTTGTTGAATACAACACTTTACGGATTGATTTCGCGAACATTTATTTGTAATTAAGCGCCTGACGTTTCGAATGCTTAATAAAATCCGTGGTCACAGGCAGAGCACGTGGTCTGCCTATCACGTGGTCAAACGTCGGGCGTTTATCTATACCTATAAAATGCTTTGTCCTGAACGACTGACTTATTGATTGATTGACTGACTGACTGACTGACTGATGGATCAACGCACAGCCTAAACCGCTGATCGTAGAGACCTGAAACTGGGAGGGTGTGTTCTTTGTATGACGAAGGGATCCGATAAGAAAGGATTTTCAGAAATTCTACCCCTAAGGGGGTCAAAAAGGGGTGCAAAGTTTGTATGAGACAACCAGATCTCTTGGTCCAATCTACTTCAAATTTTGCATACACATTCTTTTACAGAATTGACGGAAGACTTATTTTGTATTTTATTGAAATTCATCTCCTAAGGGGGTAAAAAGGGGTACAAAGTTATTCTGGGGGTGATTTGCTTCGAATTTGATATCAATACTCTTTAGTGCTTAGCATAAAAATATTTTTATATCATTTTTGACAATTATTTGACATGTCTGCGACACAATGTTTTGACACATGTTTGTTATTGATGCTGCTCTCGGAAAATGCTCGAGGAGAGATTGTATTCCGTAGAAATGTAAATAATATTTTTTTTTGTGTTTAAACATAGGTATCAAGCCGTCTGTGTCCAGTATAAATTGCAGATCGTTTGTTCATATTGTCGGTGGACATTCTACGCTGCTTCTGTGGTCGAAGGGTGTCTATTCTAGGACTTTTCTGAAAACTTTTCGATGGAGCCTATGTTTAGGAGTGGACGACTTTTGTGTGTTGGTGATGATGATGGGGTCGATCCCTACATAGAATTTTCCCTTTGAATTCACGACTTGAGTTCAAGAAAGTAGAGTATTTGCTATGACCATAAACAAAGCTCAAATTCAAACTCTTAGGTAGCGGGAGAAGACTTGATGGAATTGCTTCTCCCACAGCCTGTACCTATGTAGCATAATGCTGTGTAAGCGCACAGAGTAGCCTGATCTGTTTATTAGCACCCAAAAGAATTACACGAATGACGATAGGCGTAGTAAGTATTTCCATTTCATTGAAAAATAAAAAGATTTTATCCCCGTGTAAGTTTGACCAGATAAAAGACCGCTTCGTGTTGTGTTGTGTGTACATAAAATAAATCATTTATCTATATGCATTTCTACGTATATATTTAAAAACTGGATGTTTTTGTTTGTTTGTTTGAACGCGCTAATCACAGGAACTATTGGTCCGGTTATTAAATATGTTAGATACATTGTTAGATGGCTAATTTATCGGGGAAGGCTATAGAAGTAGTTTAATGCTTATAGGCTTTTAAATATTTTTGCTACGATCTATGGGAACGGAGTAAAACTATTACCGCGTACGAAGTCGCTGGCGGGCCGCTAGTTAATTATAAACGCCCGACGTTTGACCACGTGATTTCAAGCACATTATTCGTTAATTACGAATAATGTGCTTGAAATCCATCCGTAAGTGTTTCAATCAATGATGTAGCAAATTTTTAACAACACACAAACATGGTCACAGGAAGACACAACAGATCGATTAATCCTTTTTTTATTTATTTAGTATGGGTTTGCTCCTTTCCGCTGCTGCACTGATTTGTATGACCGAGAAACGAAAAAGAGTTACCTAGTAAAGTAGGTAGGTACTCTTCTCGTATGTAAACCAAAACCCACTTTTCTAGCATTTTCCTGCACACCTGAAGAACCACAAGGTCGCATTGCCGTGAGCTGCAAGTAAAGGTGCGGTCTCACTACAAGCGAATGTATTTCAACAAAGACTAAATTAGACCCTGATTCGTTAATAAAAATGTTTTGCGATAGTTTTCAAAAAAAGTCTACCCAGTCCTTCAAAATTTCATACTCGAAATTACCTGAAAGTATCAAAACTATCTTGATTGATTAATTTTTTATCACATTGATTATCAACACCTAAATAAGAGAGTAAAAGAACAGAGAGTTTTTTAGAACTCCCAAATTAAACCTAACGGTACGTTGGTAGGTAGGTACGTTGTATTCGAATAATGTGGATAAAATAAATAGCAAGTGATAATGAAATTTGTAATTTTTGAACAGGTGCTAGGCCATCGTTCATTGATTACATAAAAGAGAAGAAAATCTCATCTTATGATACATATACGTCACTTTCTACTTATTTTCATAGTGGTTTCGTCAAGTCGAAAAACATCGAAAAAAAAAATCTATTTAATCTCTCATGCCTTAGCACCTCACCTTTACTTACTGCAACCGCTTTCCGACTGCACATATTTGACTAGCCGCGGAAACTTCCCGACTATCTTTTTGTTTCATTCCTTAGCTCTGAAACGCTGGAATGCTTTGACATTTGAAGCTTGGCTGTGCAAATATGAAGCTCAGATGCTGAATTAGGTGCTGTTGAAACGGAAAATTGTCAGCTCTCTCCAATTCGGTATTTGGGATAGGTTTGCTCTTATGAGCGCTTTCACACTTAGGCGAGCAGCACGACGTTCGCGCGACAGTCGCGCTGCTGTCAATTTCATACTTAAATGACAGCAGTAAGCCCTTCACATTAGAGCGACGTGCTGCTGTCGCTCTTATGTGAAAGGCGCACTAAATCTAGACTACTTGGGTTAAGAGACTATACACAGTGTCTTAGAAAGAGTCGGCATGATCACCCAGAAGAATGAAAATCATAAATAATAAACAGCCTTCAAAACCTGACTAAAAGTTTAAGTATCACATGAGAAACAGATTCATTTGGAGCCGGTGCATGATGTAAAGCTTATTCACCGACTGCAAATGAATTTGTTTAAGTCCGCCATTTTGTATTTTCTTTTTCCTGTGCAATACCCAAAGAATAAAATAATAACAATAATTAGTGTTAAAACAAAATCTTCTGTGATAGTTTTTATTATAAAATACTACGGTAATAGTGCAGTTAAATACTTTTTACGAGTATTACGCATTTTATTACAATAAGTACGTGATTTAACCATTTATAATGAGATAAAATGAGTCTGCAAAACCATGTTAATGGGTTCAAACTACAGAACCTTTTCTGCGGCTGCTATAATAATGCTGAAACCAATTATATTCGTAATATCCAAAGGTAGTTAAATTTCATTTGTCAACGTCCCACCGTTTTCATTGTTAGCGCTGTCAAGAAAGGGCCTTTCTACAAATAGCTCAATTTGCATCGAAACAACATCAATTTCATTAGAATAGATATTAATTTGTTGAGTACTTATTACTGAAGGCAAGTCATTAATTTGAACTTTGTCTTCAGTTATATTAACGCCTACATTATTTGGTTGGCAGGATAAAACTGTTTGGTGATGCACTGGAATGTCACGGTTAGTTTACGAGCCGTTAAAAGCTTTATTAATAACTTTATCGGAGTGCTAACAGAATTTATAAATGCAAGGAACAGTGTTTAATGAATATGGCTGCGCTACCGTAGTCTATGAAAATGTATAAATATTTTTTTTTTTCACTATTCTTAAAATTCCCTGCAGTAATTTTCTGAGTACAATATAAAACTAGTTACAAATCGCACAAAAAGTAGAGTTCTATAGTATTGAAACTTTCAGGAATCGCCTTGTTTACCTTTTTTCCTTTACTAACATGAATAATTATCAGCATTCACAAGATTTCTTCTCAGAAAATTATGCTACTTGAAACTGAAAATAACAACGCGGAAAAAGGAAAACTGGCTGTTTACACGTTATTAGAAACAGTAACAGTATTCAGTTCGTCAAAATTATTATAGATGGCGTTTGAAGTTACTAAAGAAAGAAAGCTGGTTAGCACCAACACTTGTTTGTTGCCATGAGCAACGTATTCACTAATTAAAAAAAAAACAGATTATCAGTTTGAGATGTATGTTGTATTGATATCATTGAAATCAGTATTTGACTATTTTGGGTATTTTAATACTTTTGTATCTTTGCACTACAGTCATGTGTAGCTACTAGCTTATTATTTTGTATTTAGGTATAACTGGTAGAGAATGCCATTCGGCGGTAATTCCACCTTACGTTATGCAATATAGTTTAATAAAAACGTTTTTAATTTTTTATCATGTTGTTACAGAGAATAATAAAAAAACCAGAAGTGTTAATTTTTGTAAAAATTGGCACTCTTTTTCGAACGTGGCGCCATGTTGTTATAAGTAAAAACAATTTCTCATACACATCTCATATACAAAAGGTGTATTGTGATAGTCTGCATAACATCAAACTGTCACAGATCTCAACCCAGAAACTTCATTGACCCTGTACCCACACCTATGTATTGTTCCAAATACCTAGCGATCGTCAGAATCCGTCCTAAATCCGCAATAAGAGGGGCTAAAGTTATTCGATGTAGACCGTGTACTAACAAGATTTGATATGCAAACTCTGCCCATGGCGACGAACTACCGAAGTTAGCCTGCCACCTGCGGCCCTACCACTGGTCTTACGAGGGATTTGGGACTTTAAGATCCGTGTTCCGATTTAGCATCAGTTGCAACAAACTTCGGCAGTATCAATAATAGCCATTACACAAAAAAAAGTTTTGGTTGATAATAAACGTTAATTGAACGTAGGGAAGCATTCACATAAATGCCCACTTGCGCATGATTTTAGTGCCACAAGCTTACCTGAAGAATGGCCAAAAATTGAACTACAGATGTCACTTTGAAAACGTCATTGCTGCCGGTACAAGCCAGAGTTACCATTATTTATCTTCAAAAATTCGCGTAAGCAATATTAGATAGGTGTATCACCAAACACCGGCTAATTTCATTTAATATGTTAAATATTATTATGGCAGTCTTACTTCATGAACTTTTTATTTTTATCGGTGATATTGAACAATACAATGGCCCACATCTCACTTGTATTTAGGTATAACTGGTAGAGAATGCCATTCGGCGGTAATTCTACCTTACGTTATGCAATATAGTTTAATAAAAAACGTTTTTAATTTTTTATCATGTTGTTGCGGAGAATAATAAAAAAACCAGAACTGTTTATTTTTGTAAAAAGTGGCACCCTTTTTCGAACGTGGCGCCATGCTGTTATTCTTCAGATAAGTTGATAAGTCTATACGCTAACCATGGATTGAATCATCAGCTGTCTCTGTCAGTTTATTTGACGTTGAAAGAGACAGAAATAAGATTTAATCCAGTATTAGCGTAATTCTGGGTTAAATCATCATGCGCAAATGGGCAACAATGCTAAAAACACTGATAGGCGACAATTGTTACACGTTTTGTAATGTTTAAGCCCTGTAGGTGCGACGTACCTGACAAAAAAGATTTCCATATTTTGAACCACTAGTAGGGCCAGAACTCAAAGGCACAAGTGACAAGAAAATAAAATTCGAGGCGATGTGATGTTGCGAACTTTCGTCTGAGTTCTAGTTTGGCCACGGTCTTTTAATGAGACAGCATAGTTATTTTTAAGTTTACGTTAACTATTAAATTTAAATATAAGAAACTTTGCACATTTATTTTAATTTTTATATTTGACGTTCATAAGTGTCATTTCATGACCTAAATTGAAATAAAGATTTTGAATTTTGAATTTGAATTTGATATAAAGTTACACAATGCTGTCATTATATTGTTTAGTTTTAAAAAAATGCATTCGGCTTGTTTGCAAATCTTTTTATAAAGCAATTATTTTCTGCATCGGTTGATAAATCTACGTATTGTTAAAAATATACTAAGCGTGATGGCATGAGGCGTAAACTCATAACAACGTTGAAAGAACAATGTGGTCCTATAAATCCAGGATACATCCCATAATTCTCGTGAAATGAACACAATAAAACGCAAAATGGTTACCATACCTTACACAATAACCAACAATGTTCGTATCGCTTAAACAATAGCGAAGAGGGTATTTTACATCCCCATTATCTAGTCTTTAGTACTCACATGGAATTCGTAGAAATAATCCTTGCACCTAAAAGGAGCTAAAATATGCATGGACATAGCGCGAACTGGTATTTCGACACAATATGTTCGCAAACGAACATAGTGTCGTAGAAATCATGCAGCGAACACAACTTTGACTGTATATTTTTATCGTACCAGTAGATACAAGATGAAGATGAATAAAATAAATCATTTATTAATAGGTTAGGGGAATAACATCCAATTATATGAGTCCCAAAATTGATTATATTAAGAGATCTTAACATCAAAACAGAGCTCTTACTATTTTTTTTTTAATTAAAATAGGATCCTTAGAGATAACAATGCTAACCATATGTTTAGGCTCACTTGCGCATGATGACTTAGACCAGGATAACGCTAATCCTGGATGAAATCTTAATATATTTGTCTCTGTCAACGTTAAATTTACTCACAGAGTAATCCGGGATTTGCGTAATGCTGGGTTAAATCATCATGCGCAATCAATCAGCAATCACAATGCGCTTAAGTTCCATCACCATTTAACAATAAAAAATAACCAATAGTTTAACCAACAGCTGATATCTAGTCAGATATTAGCAATAAAAAACGGTAGGTATGCTAAAATAGCTCAAATGCGATCTGCGATGGAGCCAAAAAGTACAACGACAAACCACTATCATAAAGAACATAAATCAGAAAAAGCGCACTGTGTTCATACGGGAGGATTCTTATACCCAAAGGCGATAAATGTTTTTGGCTCTATAAAAAAAAGTAACAGCTTGTCATTTCTCCGTCCCGTGTGTCAGTGCACCTTGTTAACCCGAACCTTTGCGACAGAATTTTGTTTATCTGTCTCCAGTAAAAGCGGCTTTGTTTACAAAGGCATGCGATAAAACGGGACGCGTGGCCACCCCCTGTAACAGGGGTGCTATTTTAAAGTCAAACGACATGCTACATCATAGAGAAATGAAATATGCAAGTTAAATAGGAGGACATGATGAAATTATACCAACTATACCTAATACATTCTACACGACTGACATTGTTGTTTTTAAAAGGACGTACAAACGTAAAATATCACAATAAAATAAAACTGAAGGCCTGCACCACGACTGCGTAACACACCGGGTGCGTACGTAACACACGGACCCAAGAGTTTCAGGTGCTTCAGATAAATATCTAGTAACGTAATGCTTTCGGATACCTTCTTTTGATGTCACGATGTTAAATTGTAAACTTTCGAAATAGTTACATCTCTATCTGGAGTTTGTGTTAAATATTTTTTCAAAGGTTATTTAATGTCAAACTTTTACGGGAACAAAGACAGGTGCGAGATATAGCAATCAATCGAAGGTAAATCAAAGACTTACGGTCCACCGCGGCTTCGCCCCCGTAAAAACAAAAACATTATTATAAATTATAGCATATGTGTTATTCTGATGAAAATAGTTGCGAAGTTTCATCAAAATCCATTCAGTGGTTTTGGCGTGAAAGAGTATCAAACATATATACATCCATCCTCACAAACTTTTGTATTTATTGATTTATGTCTCGTCACTTTTAATTAAATATCACAACAAAGATTACCTAACTCTAGACAACAAAACCGACAAGGTGGTAAAAATAGAGTCAATCATGGAGCAAACTGCTCATCCGGTGGAACCGCCACTAACTTTGAATACTCGAGCGATTCAAAAATAGACCACCAGGCCTAACACAAGGGCTGGAACAAGGCATAAAGGAATATCCGCCGAAGTCAGATGATAGATGGTCTCGTTATCTAGTCCACTGGGCCGCTACTATTAGTTCCCGCCATTGTTCGCTCTCTAATTGATGACGTTTATAATATTTTGTCCAAATTAATAACAAGGGTAGAAACGTTTGTTTTGATGAGGATGTTACTGGTATTTCGGGAAATATGTGTGAGTAATTGATGGTGATTTTGTTATTATTTCGACTAAGGACTGTTATAAATGAGTCAGTTTTGTTTAAAAGAACGAGGGACCAAAACCTTATGAATCTTTCGTTCTAAGATTTGGTGTTGTAAATAACCTGTGAAAGTAGCTAAAAATTCAAAGGGAAGGTTAAAAGTTGAAAGGTAACTTCAAAAAATATTCGAAGAAAGTATTTTTATTTTTATCATGTTTTTTTTAAACTTGAAAGAAATGCCTCGCCATTTGTTGTTTTTATAATACAGAAAGTATATTTTTACGCCTTTTACGGTTCATGAATGGCTTAACAAAGTTTTTCGCGATGTAAAAAGTGATTTTGCTCCGTTTACGGCTTCATAATGCAGGAAGGCGCAGTAGGGAAGCTTACAATAGTAATCAATGTCATCATGCATCTTTGTTTGTTTTTTTCCGAAGTTTTTTTGAATTTGAAGATTTATTCAACATTTAGTAAATCACGATATAAAGTGTTTTCATATCAAGATATCATAAATGGCGTAAATTAATTGTAATATTTTATACATTATAAATTTTCTTACACTTACTTTCATTTACGTGCAACTGACAGACAAAAAAAAGATTAATAGATTAAAAGAATACATTTGCCCTTTAAATCCCATTTTTAAAGAAGTTGGTTTAACATTCGTATTGTCTAAGCAAATAGTTTAAATATAAATGGTTTTACTAAATAGAAAAGGAGCTTATTTTCCCACCTTTGTTGTGGCTAAGGTGATTATAATAAACAAGTTAGCAAGTTAGAAGAATGTTTGCTGAGTTCGTGTTTCTTGGGGTTAATAGGAAAGTTGCTTTTCGCTTATAGGTCGATTATTTAGTAGGAACTGTAAGATAACATTACGCATAGCCGTTTTGTTTGACTGGAATAAAACGTTTCTGACAAATAGTCCTAACATTTTTCTTGTCTATTTTTGTAGGTACTCGTATAGGCGTATTTCAAAACATTTTGAACGTATCCAATAACTACCTCTAAGGCCGTAGAAATCATTACGGTTTTCTTAAAGGCATAAATCTATTATTTTTATAAATGTCCGATAAAAGAACGCTGCCTTTCAAACAAATAGTCATTTCTTGTTTTGAGCATTATGTTACCTTTTATATTGCTAAAAAAACCTACTCAAAAATCGGATTTCATCAACGGTCGATAAACGTCAAATGTCAGTATCAAACACAAATGGCAAAAGAATCAAAATAATATTTAGACTTCAGAGCCAGTAGGTCTTAAGTATAGTCAATGATCTGTTTTGGACCTTCTAGCTTTGGTGTTAAGGTTTATTCTACTTACGTAAAAAGCACCTCTGATCAGCGGCCCCGCTTGTCCAACATACAACGTTGACGCTGAATCGAAGACCAGCTCAGGTGGATTCCTCTTCACAGCAACTGTATCGAACTCATGGCAATTCAAAAACAAGGTGACATTATCAGTGGTCACTCTTAGCGCGAATCGACTCCACTTCTTCGCAAAAGATGGCACTACGAAAGACGCAATCGTCTGCGAGAGAGCATACACATTAGCGTCCGTATATAGTAAGGATATATTTGTCAGACCAGGTCCCGATGGGATGAGTTGTACCCCTAATTGAACCACCGTCTCTAAAGGATTGACTACAGAGAATAGAAACCCTCCATCTTTGTTCGCGGGTCTGACTGTAGCAGTGATGGAGAATTCTGAGTATAGTTTTTCTGGCATGAAGAGGCGGTATGGTGATTTGATGTCAGATCCTGGTCTAAGACCATAGGCGGGGAAGCCATCTAAGCCTTCATCGAAGTATTGGGTTTTCGGGTTGCTGAATGGTACTCCTATTGCATGAAGAAGGTCGTATTCTGGGACATCTGAAAAGAAAAAAATATATGATATGTAACAACTCGAAAATATATTGTACATATTACAAGGTATAAATCGATACCATACCCAACTTTTGACTTGCAATAAATGAATCTAAATCTGAATTTATGATTATTAGAGGGCTCAAAATATACAGTCATCTTCCTTATAGGTGGTTACAGACTAGGGAATTAAACTAATGACAAAGTTTGGAGGTAGACAAATTGCGTATATGAGTGCTAGAAATACTCAGATTATTATATTAACCCAGATGTTCCGGAAAAAATCTGTCTTAAATACATAAGGTACTATGTGCCAAACATGAACAAAACTTGTTTGTTTAAAATTAGTTATTAACTTAGTAAAAGATTTTTTAAAAAGTTCAATTTTGTAATAAAAGGGTTGATAAATTTATTAAGAACATAGAAAAGTATATATTTTTTTACTAATTTAAATGCAAACATGTAAAACTGATAAATATTCAGCTCCTTGATATAACTACAAGTCGTTTCTAATAACTAAGGTGTATCTTTTACGGAACAGTAGGAACAACTGGGTTAACCTTAAATATATAAAAAAATTACAGAATCTGGCAAACATTTTTTTCCCATCGTCATACTAGATATAGATCATAGAAGTACTAAGTATCCCCTATAAGAAAGGGGACTGTACTGTACATTAATGAAACACTGTTGTCGTCTTGCACCTCACTATGTTTCTATTTTCCTTCATCCTAGCGTCTAGTCTTAAAACATCACGAATCATGAATACAGAATTGCGGCGGCAATGTAAAAAAAGTTATTTTCTTGCATACTTGGCGGTTCACCTCGCACCTAAAACAAAATTAAACTGAGGAATGGCATAAACGCCGGCACTTTTCATACGAATTGTTTTCAGTGGAGACAATTAATACGCTGCTGTCTGCTTTGTGGTAAATAGGACAGTTAACGAGATTGAAGTGACAAAAACTTGTCGTATTGTAAGACTGGGTGTTTGAAGAAAATCATTATAATAAAATTCGAAAACTTTGATACAGAATGCTGCTGATAATATTTGTACCTGTTTTGTATTTATATCGAACTTACTTGCCTGAGAAACATTATGCCCCGCACCCTTCCTTTTAATCTCTCAGACAGATCTAACAAAGTGTATCGTGAAAATCGGTCCAACCGTTCTCGAGTTACAATTGACGTCACTAACACAACTTTCATTTATTTAAGAGAAGTTTATTTTATAGTTAATTATGTAATTATGTAAACTGTTGGTGTACCTTTTTAAATTAATTATTTTATGATAAGATATAAACTCATCTACAATTATGGACCACTAACTGAAGCCTTACTACGTATTCGTAAAATATTTTTTTAAAATAAAATCTAGGTACTAATCGCTGTTAAAGCGAATTCTTAGATATGGCGGAAATCATGCCATCAACGGAAAAGGAAGCATTTCTATCAGACAATCTACATTTTGTCGACATTTCACAGCCATTAAGTAATTGCACTAATTACAAAGCGAACGTGCCATAAAACCGTAACGCCTATCTACCTCAATGGCGTCTTATTAATATTACAAGATTGCGGCCGATATACTTTATAAACTCTATTCCTATTCCTTAAGTACTGCATTATACGTAGGACATTTCCCTGTAAAATCAATACACTTTGAGTTTATTGATTCTCGGTTCAACGACTGGACTGAAAACAATTTGCATTTGAAATTGGCTTTCTTCCCGTATCCATGTTTATGTTGCGAACAAGTTAGATTGACAGTTTTATTGTTTTCACAAACCGTTTGTTTTGGCCCGCTTTTATTCTAAACACATTAAAGGCAATCTGTAATTTGGTACGTCGAAAACATTTTGGGCCGAAATATTGACTTTTGAATAAGATGAATTGATTTCCACATAAATACCGACTAGGACCGACCTATAAATATCTTTAATGGAAATCTATTTCTTTTAAATACCACTAAAACAAAAATACCTAAAAAGATTTAGTATAGTGTAGGGTGACTCCTACTTTTACTTCGGCTACAGAAGATAGTACTACGTCTATGGAGCCATTATCGTGAATGATCGGAGCTCATCGGCCCATTTCGTGTGCGCAAGCGGCGCGAGCACAGTCGTAGGTGCTCCTCCCTCCACTTACCCTCACGATTATCAGCAGCACCAGATGCGTCCCGCCCATATAGGCGCGATAGTATTTTTCCAGCAATAAATTTATACGACAAGAGGTCAAATAGATGGCTCGAAATAGAGATAAATGGAGAAAACTCCACCGAAAACAGCATTGCTCTTAAGTAAAGGAGAAGAACTAGAAGAGCTAAAGCCCGCTATTAAATCATTTTATTCACTAGTCTTACGACACAAACAGGGCCAAAATTTGAATTATGAGAAAGATCTAACTCTCCATACATTATTTATGGTCAGTGTAGCTGACTGGCTTGTATGGGGCTTCTGAAATTTTAAGCTTTCGACCATGACCCCATAATAAAAGATGTATGTATTGGTATTGATGGTCTCATTATTAGTATTTTTAGTATTAAAGTATATTTTTTTTGTTTTAAGAGAAAAATAAGTCTTAGTAAAGATAAGAATAAGAAAATCCAAATGTTTACCTAGTTAATGTACTAACAAAATGAAATTAGTTTCTTCTTACCACTTTGGAATTTGGAGCCAAATAATCCATCGTTAGCCGAGCACAAGGTCGTCAGGAGCAGAACCAGCAGCCAATGATACCTGTGAACAAATAAATAATTACTATATCAGTCATTACTTTAAATTATACTATTAACTTCACTTGAGAGGAAAGACAGACATAATATTGAACGGCAGAACATATAAAACAAAAGAGTCCTGCTGTTCCTATGTCCACAGTCCACATTGCGTACTATAGCAATCATATAAAAACATGATTATGATTACCTAAACAGAACTAAAAAAACCTTCATTAACGAATATAAATGATAAATAAACATGCGCCAGACAACACACCAATTGTCTGGTTTCGTGGTAAGGAATTTCCTTCCTTGTGTTATGAAGTACCAGGCAACGATTATAACATCCATGACTTAGGTAGGTACAAATTTTCGTGCTCACATAAACATTTGCCCTTTTGAATACTTTGCACACTACATTTTTCACTACCGCAATTCCTGTTTGGGAAGTACTAGTATTATATTATCTGTGGCATGGATATCCTTGTAAGTTTGCTATAATTAAAAACGCCAACAAGTTAAGGCTAGAAAAAAAAATCCTAAAAAAAGTTATCTTGGACCTCGCAACAACACATATCAGAAAGAATTATAAAGAGTTTTAGAACTTAGTATCGACTTCATATTAAGTAGGTAATTTATCAAATGATAAAAATGATCACTTTCTAGAACGACTGTTACATGAAAAATGAACCCTTTTAACGTAAAACGGATAGAAAATGATCCGTATTCCCAATTAGACCCATTTAGTACGACACTAGTACGAAAAGAAAAAGTCCCGATTTGCAATTCAGATCATATTTGCCAGCGAGAAGGTGAAGAGAGCGGTAATTGATACGAATATTGAGTATTTCGTGAGGGGATCAGTTTTTGGTAATCAAATCAAAACACCAGTTTTCAGTTTAACGAATCCGTTTTAGTATTCGCGAATTAAAGCCTTTTTATTACCATTTTATTATCGAGTAGTTTGGGACCTATTCAAGTTATTTGAGCTTAAAAATCTGCATTGACTTTAATAGGTACTATACATTTTTACCTTTTAACCCCAATATTTACAAAGTGTCCGTTTATAAACAGCCTGCATGCAGAGTGTTTGTAACTTTGTAGGTGTTGTAGACTAATATAATATTGACGACTGCGAAATACCTTATTATACAGTAGTTACCCATAATAATCTCAGCTACGTTGGTGTAGGAGAAAAGCGTAAGTAGCCTTTTGCCTTCTAAAGACGACAAACTCCCAAGATACTAAGCGAGATACATTATTCTTGTGAGTAAGTGATATAGTAGGTACTTCCAAACAAAGTGCCAGCGACTTAGAATATCTCGGAAATTCTCTTTAATGTCTAGATTTTGTAACGACCGTGAACTCCCAACGATCTCATTTAACGAAGACAACAAGATTCCTGTTTATATTTTAATTTGCAAGGATTATTGTTACATCTTGTTTATTTAAATTAATGAGTGTGATGTAGCCTCCTCATATTTTAAAAGCCCACATTTTTAATTAAAATTAAGGTGTTACACAGAAACGAGATAACATTTTGTGTACAACAGGTGCAGACGCAGTATCCTCTATTCTTCTTCAACAGTTCCTGAAAGCTACTAAGCTGGTTGCCAATGTATCTAATTACAATAGGTCAGGTGAATTGTCACACATAATAAGAACGGGCCTCATAGTAGGGATATGAGATGGAATAGTTAGGTCCTGCACCATGCCCAAGCTGGAGTCTCCGTGAAAAGGGGTATAACTCGAAAATCATGATTTTTGGGAAATGACGTTTGAAGTTTCAAAAAATTCTTATTTTGTTTCTGGCGAAGATCTTTGAATAAAAGTTTTTGTAAGTTAAAACTACAAAATCAATGTTTATTTTAACGGTGATTTATATTTTTTAAATATTATAATATATTAAATATTTAAAAAAATCTAAAGTTATATCACTTTACACAGTTGAATGAGTATTTATCATCTGGTGTATATTGATATAATTTGACTTAAAACATTTTACACTATGAAATTGGTATTGGTGTCTGATAATACAACTTCCATAAAAATACTCGTAATTTTTCATTGGTACTTTATATCACTAAACCGACAAAATGTAAAAGTGCAGTTTTTAATGCAGATTATTTTGGCTGTACGTTATTTTCAAATTTACTCGGTTTTCATAAAGTTGAATCAGCTTTCACATCATTTAGATTTCACACGGAATGTGTAAAATGGTATAAGTAGTCAGTTTGGTGATTTAAGTAGCCAAAAGTTATGTGTATTCTGATATAAGTATCATGTCATTTATTGTTACACTAGTGGACCCAGTGAATTTCCATTTTACCCCCGTACCCGTCCCGTACTGAATAGGATATCAACCATAAAAGGGGGCCGGGGCCCCCTTTTATGGTTGATATCCTATTCAGGGCCAAGAAAAATACAACAATGTAAAAAATATGAAAATCGGTCCACCCATTCTCGAGTTACAAGTGTCAAATACAGCTTTGTTTTATGTAAACAAGATTTTAATGATGGCTTTGTAAGCTTGCTAGATAAAAGTATATTAGAGGTATATGGGTATTTTCATACAATTGATGAGTCATCTCCGGTAATTAAATAAGCTGCAATATAATGGCAAAAGCTTTTAAATAAAAAAATACTTTGTCCTGTAGGATTTTTCTGAAATCTATAAATGGGAGGAGCCCTATGTTCAGCAGTGGACGTCCTTTGGCTGATAATGATGATGATGATGATGATGATGAACGATGGAAGCTAATATTTATCATTAAGAATGAAAACAATTCTTTTTTTATTAAAAAAACTTAAGAAAGTTGGTAAAACTCGCCTTAAACACTTTTAAAATACCGTACTTTAGTAACCGTACGTCACATACATTTGTTGTTTTTCCCTTGTTACTATTTTTAGATCATGGATTTCATTAGTACGTTTATACGAAATGAATTTTCGCCTGGGTGCATTAAAATTGCAATCGAGATTTAGTCTAATGACATTACGAAACCAAATTAAATAATGGTTTAATGGTCGTTTCATTTTAAATACTGAAGATAAGTAAAAATGATTTTTGTACTCTTTGATATCTAATTAAAACCTAGATAGTTTATTTGCCTTAGCATAATATTATAGGTATCAAGTTGGCTATTTTAAACGTGAATATCCATAACTTTCATGGAAGCTATGGCGTTGACCAGCATTAATGGTCTTATTAATAGAAGATATCTGAAAAGCTAGATTTCATCATCATTCATCATGAGATACTCATTAGGTTGCTTGCCGTGAAGAAGATACTCAGATAGCAGCTGGAATCACAATGCTAAGTAGATTGGTTGATAATACGAGCATTAAATTCGTTGATAATACGAGCAAAAAAGCGCAGGAAAACATGCTGTAAAAAATTGTAATGAACGATGGTCGTATAAAGAAGAAAATCACAAGAGGCAAGCCCACTACATGTTGGGGAAATTATTATGTGTTAAAATATGTTAGAAGGTTATGGAGTTTTACGGTATTACCTATTAAGCAATACGAAGTTAATAAGCAAAACTAGGGCGGGATATAAATAATTATGACCCACCGATCTTTTAGCTACTTTAGAACCTGGAGATTACTTTGCGTACCAACTGTTTTTCCCGCCATTATAAGACTTTGTTGGTGTCATTTCCCTCTCAGTAGCAGTTATCCAATATTATCGTCACGCAAACTTGACCAATTCGTCAGTATGACCATATTAATTTCATTAGTCCAAGGTTAAATTAAAATAGGACTTTAAGCAATAGAGTACTTTGTGTCTGCTATGCATACCTACATTATACTGTAATGCGTGCTTTTAAAAAATCCTTTGTTTTTTTCTGCATTCGCATTCTTTTTTACTGTAGTATTTTTTCTTTCTCTTCAGTAAGAAGCGTGGAGGTGAATAAGACACGCAGCCTCATAATACTTTTAACATTAACATTATACTTTTGTTATAACTGACTATCATTATACTTCGTTATTCCTTGAATTTACGTTCTAAGTGATATATCTTAATTTAAATCAATGACCACAATTTCTACATGGAATTTAATAATTGTTTAAAAAGTTGTTACTCAAGTTGTATCATTATACATTTATCAAAAGTGGAATTTCGCTCGGTGCAAAATGTTATAACTCCACATGTATCTATTTACACGCATTTTTTTGTGAAATTCTCAAAAAAAAGTCTACTTACATCACTTTGCACGAAATCTACCTTTGCCATTTTAAGCTCTAAAAACATGTAGATAAGACAGAAAAATCTGTATTTTTTTGTCATTTGTAATATGCAGTAAAATCAAAAACGATATAACTCGACTTATACCCCTTTTCACGGAGGCTCCAGTGTGCTAGTTGTAAAGAAGCGGTCTATATATGTTTTCCCCTAATATTCCAACTAATCAAAAAGTCTAACAAACAAACGTGGTAGGTAAAAGTTTATAACTTGAATGGGTTTTGACACTTTCTGGCCACTGAAAAGAGCGAATGGTATGACAAAACATACCATAACTATTGTAACGTTATTCTACGTTTGATTTTTTGTAAGTTTTGAGGGTACAAATAATTAAATTGATCTACCATCGACACGCTAAGAAGAAGGGTACAATAATAATTGTGAAAGAGACTACTGGCTCTTACATACAGTGGGGCGATGTTTGTTGCCAACTTAATTCATTATGTTTGATGATAAAAGCTTTTGTGTAATAATGAGTCGTCTATTTTGACGTTATTTTAATTTACTGTGTACGTAAACACATTAATGTTACATACTTTCACTTTGTACGCACGAATTATTTATGGTCTTGTATAATATCTTAATCCAACCATAACGTTAAATATAACATAGATTTTCTATACTTATTATAATAAGAAATCCATTAGTGTGTTTGTAACTGATAAATTGCGGCGCCTATAAATTCAAATTCAACTTCGTTTAAGAGGTTTTATTACAGACACTTTATTTTCTTGGGTGTGCAATTCATGTCAAAGGTCTGAAGGTGTGACTCCCTGGGAAAGATGCGAGGTATAATCGATGTCAAAATGTTCTGAGCACTGTGAAAATGCATTTGAAACGCGATATGGCTGTAGAATATCAAATTACTAAGGATTCGGGTCAGCACGAATGTTAATTAATGTAATCATTATGTGAAACGCATAACGCCTTTTTGGTTAGAATGAATGAAGTGGTTCACTATTGTTTCGGATGTTTAACAGATTGAGTAAGATTGGTTAGGCGCTAATTTTCTTTTAGCATTTTTGTAACAAGCTTTCTTGGGAAATATTCATGAAATTCACAAGTAAGCAACGAATACTCTATTTTTCGAACCAAAACTTTGTCTAGGCACAGCAAAAATGTGCAACACTACCCGCATCAGTGTTTCTAATGGATTACAACACTATAATTTTCAAAGTTATTTTTTCGGTAAGCTTGCTCCATCGTCGTCTCTGTCTATGCCACTGGCCTAGCCTGGAGACAAGAGCGAACCCATTTCAAATAAAAAAAGGTACAATTAATAAGATTGTTCAGGGAGATCATAAGTAAATGAAAACACAAAGAAAGTATGAGTAGACATAAACAATAAAGACTTTCAGTTTTAGATCATACATCGCTGTTTTCAACGAAATAGCAAGAACAAATCAACGAGTTGATTATTTTATTTATATGAGCTAGATACCATCTGTATTTATTGTTAAGAGCAGCTGATGATTATTCAATTATTTATCAACTATCCCATCTATCATTAGTCTTCATTGCTCTGAAGGTACATCAATAATATTCCCACGCAAATCATTTCACCATACTCGACGTACAATAAAAAGATCTAGTAGCTTTATAATGAAGAAGTGTAATGGAACCAGTGGGTATGGGTGTACAGTTAAGGTGCAACACTGTGATTAAATGGGATAATCATTAATTAATTATTAATCCATCCTAGGCCACATCATCACTTACCATCAGATGAGATTGTGGCCAAATGTCTGCCTAGATACTATAAAAAAAAGATGAATGTAAGTCATTGATTCCTTCTATCTATCTAGCTCATTAGAGTAAAAATAGGCACTTTTCATTTATGAAGGTATCTTTAAAAAAATCTACGTTGTGATTTTTTAAACCTTTCTCTTAGTGAGTTTGCTGTTTTTATCTACATTGCTAATGTAGAAACTGCAAACATTGTTCATAGCACTTTATAAGAGTGTTATGTCTGCTTTAATAATAGTAATTGAAGTGTAATTACACCTTTGGCACCGCGTAGGTACAAGATTAGCTAATGTAAATCTTAGCAAACCTAGGTAAAGTTAGAATGATCGATGTGTAAGCGCCTTGGTAGAATATAGAACTTCATAACACAAATATATTTTGTACCTGAGACATTTCTCAGTCCGTCAGTACATCCATTGATGTATATATGTATTTAATGATGACAACGCGTTTGGTGTATTGGTTAACGCTCCTGACTACTACGCCGGCCGTCGCGGGCTCGAATCCAAGGGGCAAATGTTTGTGTGATGATATGAACATTTGTAACCTAAGTCATGGATGTTATATGTATTTAAGTATTTATTATGGGAGACGCCCCCGTCATAATCGTTGTCTGGTACTTCGTAACAAAAGGAAGAAAATTCCTTACCACGAAATATGACAATTGGTGTGTTTTCTGGCGCATATTTATTACATTATTATTTATATTTATTTAAGTATTCATGGGAGACGCCCCCGTCATTATCGTTGTCTGGTATTCGTTGCACTAGGAAGAAATTTCCTTAGTTAGAAACCAAGACGACATTCAATGTATTACATTTTTTAATACATTAAATTTACATTTTACATTAATTATAATAAATATAAAATAAATTGAATTAAAGTTTGGCTTAAGACATTAAGCCACAAGTTTAAAAACAAACGGCTACGATATTTCTAACATCATTTACACACTATGTAAGTATTTAGCGTATCTTACAACATAGTTCCTTAATTAAACACATTGTTCACTCCGAGATGGGGGTCTACTATAATTCATTCCGTCAAGCGTTCCCGAGCGTATAGAGGGAAACAGTCGAATTAATTATAGACAGAACAAAAGTCGTAAGGGACAATCCGTCAATCGGGACGGCTGGACAACGGTCGTTCTTGACGGGTATTGGTTGTTGCGTGTTGGTGTAGATGTTAATGTGGTTTGAATGATAGAAAAGAGATAAAAGTCGGAATGTTTATGTTCTAATGTGACCGTGCAATGTTCACCTCTTAATTATAGGTACTATCGTATTGTACGCCCAAGAGGTAGGTTATAGTTAAACTCTTGTTACATGTATGTAATTAATTAAGTTTTTAGTCAATGTAAGATAATGTAACTGTCGTTTTAATTTTCACTATAGCGTCCATAGTGATGAGTCGAATACATATAATAAGATTTATAATCAAAGGAAGTCCGATAAATATTTACAACAAAATGCAATAATACATCATCATCATCATTATCAGCCAACGGACGTCCACTGCTGAGCATTGGCCTTCCCCACAGTTTTCCACATCGACCTATCACAAGCGGTCTGCATTTAGTGTGATCCTGCGATCTTTACAAGGTATACATTAATCTTACAAAAAAAATTTGTGCTTCGTGAAAGAAAGAGTGTTTAAAATCATACTAAAAACATTAGTAGAATGGAATTTTTTCAAAGTTCTCACGCACATGGAATGAAAAATCAGCGACAATAAAATGGTAATATTGAATACATATCGATTTATTATTGTACGCTTCTGATTTCGTAAGACAAGCTTTCGGGTCAACACACTTGACAATTCAACGCCCAACAAAAATGTCGAGCTTGAATTAATTGATTTACAATTACAATAAAAAAACTGCCCACACTTAAACGCTTTCTTACGAAAGAGACCGTTACTCTTGCGTTTCAAAAATGTGCCGTAGATCTTTATAATCTTTAATCATTGTGGTAGAGTCTGACTAATGAAAGCTGACCACAGAAAAGAGCGGCAATTTAAAAAAAAAAGAAAAGTTAACTCTTTATTTCATAGACAAAAATGCTTTAAATACCTAAAATGAAACTGCACAATATTGTTCAAAATGATTTGCAATTCTCTTTTAGGTACATACTTTAAGAAAAGTTAGACGATTAGCACTTGATAGTGCAGCCAATTTTTCTAGGTGCTAGCAGGTGCTATTAATCAATTTTTCGGCTGTACGTAAGTATTATTAGTGAAGTCCACTTGTTATCACTATTCACTAAAAAGTGCATGCTCTACTCTTTGAACTACCAAAATAGTGTATGTAATTTGAGCTTGACTGTACGTTGCATCTTGTATATCAATCACGGAGATAGTGTACAAATGAGTTAATTAATTTATTGACACTTCGGGGTCTAAGGTCTGTTTGAAATTTATTTTATCTGTACGCCTCGCAGCTGTTGTAAATAGGAGTCCCAATTAGTTATTTGTCTATCGTTAGTTTATGCGAATGGAGATGACGCATATACGAGTATACCTACCTAATTAAACACTCGATGCGCCACATCGTACATGAAGTATTCCAGTAATATTACTGTTGAATTTTTTTTTGCAATAGATTGTCGTAAGGACAATTATTATTAAAACTTTCAAACTCAAAGTGAACAGGCTTCTTCTGGGTGAGCTCGTACTATCTTCGACTCTGTCTAAGGTAAATTAGGTGTAGTCTAATTTCGAAAACAAAAATTAAAGAAAACGTCCAATTAAAACGGACATTTTCCTAATGAGATATAAAAAGAAATCGGTTACGAGGTAGTTCTACGTACCGACTTGAGAAAAATCCTTAATTTTGTGTGAAGGTATTAATTGTTTAACACTTTTACAGACAGTACGCACTATTTTTGGTTAAAAATCTTAAGACAATATTTAGAGTTTAAGCTATGGTGGCTACTGGGTATATGTCTGCTGCCTGATGAAGGTTTTTAGTTATATGCGTAAATAGTTTATAATTGTCTAGATCACAGTCAAGACAAACAATAAGCTAGGTCAAAGTCTCAACAATCCAATCAATAAATCATAAAACCTACTTATCCGTTAGAACTTAATATTCCTTAACCTCTATTAAACAACTTTAACTCAGAACCTACGTATTTATACAATTACACTTTAAAAGGATCAAAAGATAGAATGACCTTATTCTAATACCTATTTATGAACTAAATACTACCTAAAGTGTTATTTACAGTCGTTTTACATCTATTAATCGTGTTCGATGTAATTTAACAAGAAAACTTAAATGCCGGTATTTAAGTCTGTAGAAATTAAGTATTGTCAACCATTTATAGCGCAAATATAATTCAATCGATGACAGAACAAAATAGCCGCAAATCAGTAGGCTTGATTGTAATGGCTTATAATCTGTATTAGTTATCTCACGGTCACGATTTCTGCTTATAAGGAGTTTGTAAATGTGTTAACAAGCGGTTACCCGCGGTTGCACCCGCATGAAATGGTCTATTTGGGTTAAAGATCAAGTTGTATGATCATTGATTGATGGCCTCTAATAATACATTTATCAGTGTTTATGGTACTGGAGCAATCAAAAGGAACACGTTTTGAAAGTGTTATCTAGAAGGCGTAATTAAAATGACAGTAGCTGTAACTCGGTTGTAGCACTATGTAGCAAAGCAAAAGGCGTTTATTGATTTGGGACATCACAAATACACTCCGTGCCCACTATCTTCACCTTGGCTCTCTTCAGAACTAACCTTTTCGTTAATTATTTTCTTTTCTTTCACCTAGATGTCGTCAATATCTGCAACTTCGTTATTTGTAAGTAAATTTTTGTGTATTTTATGTATGTTTATTTTGCCTATATATATTTATATATTCTATTAATTATTTGTGTAATATTAGTACGTATGTCTATGTCGCCATAATGCATTATATTTTATTTTACCCGCTCAGTTATTGCAAACGTTCCGCCACTGATTATAAATTTTCTGCATTCCCAAGCGGTTGACTGGTAGAGAATGCCCTAAGGCATTAAGTCCGCCAATTGTACAGTATACAGTGCAATAAAGTTTAAATAAATAAATACACACAAAAAAATGCGTAGTCGACAAACAAAAAGAAAGTTACATAACGAATGACAAATACAATCAAAATGAAAACTATATCGACGAATATAACATAAAGTAGTTAAATGCCAGGCATGCAGTGTTTGTAATTAAATAGATTTCTACATTATGTATTTTGCTTTGTACAATGTGACAGCTTAAACTATGTCAAAATTGGTTAGCCATATGAAAAAAAATGATGGTTAAAATAATCCTTAATAACACCTTATTCAATTCCCATTGAATAAGGTTTTATTATGCCACTTTGTATCACCCAATAAACTTGCATCAGTTTCCGACAAAACTACAAAACGTGGCTGTATTCTTGATACAAATCCTAACGGATATCCTCACAAAGTGAAAACGGTTGGCAAAGCGAATACTACCTGCTCCAGATAATTCGTTTACCGGTCACCCGGTTGACAATATCGTCACTGAAATTGGCAAAAAATACCTACCGGGGATATTCACTTAGCCTGGCCTTCCCCTATTCCGAGAAACTAGAAGATTTTCGCCGATAACAGAAAATCAAACATCGGACTATTTGTGAAAATAGCTCTAAGGCCCGGTTACGTTATCGATAGTTAACTCAAATTTCCAACGGTTGAAAAATTAGGATTGTGTACATTTAAAAAAACCTTTACCAGGGTCACTTAAATAGACATTCTAACATTTGGTTCAGATATTTTCCTTCTAAACATGCACTACTCAATCGTAAATATTCAACCGCATTTAACCATTAGATGAGTTAACTATCGCTCATGCAACTGGGCCTAAGCTAGCCTAGCAAAGTAACTGAGTCTATAAATATGTTGCCTCTACTTTGAACTATTACTTAGTAATTTATTCAGCTAAGCAATGGTCATTCACGGCGTTATTACTGCAGATCGCAACAGTAAAATATTAGGAACTCAATATTCGATTGCGAAATACAAACAAACGTACTTACAAGCGCACAAAACGTGTATTTTCTTGTGTCAAGTACTAACATAAATAGGAGTTACAAACGTTAACTTGTGTACTTGTCCATAATGACGTCCATATTAGTATAGCAAAGGCTACAAAGTATACTGTCGTGGGCTTGTATTGAAATGTCAACGCGATGCTAGATAGAGCATTGAATAGGAGGGCTACTTGTGAATGTATTCGATTTCACTTGGAAAACAAACAGTTAATCTGCCATCGATTGTGGGAATGTACACAAAACGACTATGAATTAACAAAGAAAATAAAAGCAACAAAAATGTCTGCGTACCATTTTGGTTTCGCTTGATACAGCTTTAGCTAGTAAAAGTGTAGTGATTCTTTTGTAACAATTAAATATAGTGTAAAGTTTGCGTTATTTAATTATGCCATTGTTATTTATTTATTTATTGAACAAACAATATGAAGTACAAATGCTTTACAGCATTCTCTACCAGTGAACCATAGGGTGAGACAGAAACTGACAGTTCTTCTAATTTTACCTCCCCTTAACAATTTTTAAGAACCCTAGATTAAGAATCTTGAAACCCCTAATTTAGTTAAAAGGCGAAATTGAAGGGGTGAACCGGGTTTCAGTTTTAGTAAATGATTATCGTATTAGGTACAACAAGACTTACGAATACATTTCAAAATGAGAAAGTATTTTAGTAGATTGCCAATCTTTTGTTATTACAACTAGGTAACTTACTCATTTATGCCCTTTGTATAGGAATGGCCTTAATTGGTTCTGACCTTTTACAATGCGTAAAGGGCATTTGTGAAGATTAGAGATTTATTTTTCTATCATCGTTTTCATCTCGAATTAAGTATTGGATAGCCAAATCCAATTATTATTTGAGTGGCGTAGGATTTGTTTAAGCGTCCGGTAAGTAGTAGTAAAAAATATAGTAATTTTATGAAAACACAATTTTGTTATTTTTCAGCCTACCCGTGACAAAGAACGCTGTAAAGTGAAAAAAAATATCCGTTTATTGAATCTTCAAAACTGTAAATTGTTCGAATCGTCGGGATATAAAAATTGAATAAAAAAATATATATTCGCATTTACTTCAGAAACAAGTATTATATCCTGTTTATTAAACTTTAACAAATTAGGCATATCAAATGCTTGGAAACTGGAGTAAACTTGAGATTTGGTATTCGAAAATTATTTGCAAGCTACATGAGCAGACAAATATTCCGAGTCACGCGTTTACGCTGAGGCCCTACTGCTAACCAGCATAAAAAGTTTTGGCTCTCCATCATGTCTGCACGCATTATCGTCATAGCGTAAAGACAGGGACGGCTGCAGCTTATTTAATTTTATTTATGACTAAGAAGATATTTGCCGATCACATCAGGCGTCAAGTGTGGATGAGGTCGAGATAATCTGCTAAACAATAACATATTCGCTCTTGCTATTAAGAGGCCATCAGAAAGGAGTTAAAGGAGAGTAGCAAAGCGCTTTGTACGGGCAGGTGAAATATCGAAAACATATGATTGTTTAACTACCCTTCGTCTGATTTATTTATGTCAAAACTAGCTGTCAAGGTCGAACCCAAAAAACAAAAAATCATCAAAATCGGTCCATCCGTTCTCGAGTTATAAGTGGTGTTACTTACATGACTTTCTTTTATGTATATAGGTGTAGATGTTTTTGGTTGATATTTCGGTAAATCTACAACAAGTTTATAATATAGATGTTTTTGGTCGATGTTTCGGTAAATCTACAACAGTTGCACGAACACGGCCTTTCAGAGTAGCCCTGTCTGTCGCTTCATGTCGCGTCGCGTCGCAATCGTCCGTCGGACGGACGCTAGCGATTTGCATTCGGAGACGTGACTGCGATTCCACGGTTTGATATTATGCGACGAGTTTCAAAGGGATTCGACCTTTGTAACTTTTCGCAAGTTTTCAATAAATACATTCGTGCTAAACTAAATACTTAGATTTGATATAAAATGGTATAATCTTTTCAACAAGTAAAGTAGAACAACTGAACAAAAAAAACCTTTTTTTTTTTGCGTCAGCAGATTGATCTTATGCATACTATGAGGGGATCCAGGATTCGGAATCCGCCTGCCAAGTTCAGAGGTTTGGCAGGAAAGATGCTGGGTAAGCAAAAGGGGATGCTATGGTCAATAATGAACTGCCTCGACTCGTACATACATACATACCTAGTTTAAATTGCACTTGTAAGAAGCAACTGTAACACGGAATCGAATTCTATGTCTTACGCCATCCGAGCGTATGCCTATCCCACTCTGCCACCGACACACAGGCTGCCGACGCAGCTGGCTGTCAATATACAGACTACGACTAGTCTGTATATTGACAAAACACAAAAACAAAATAAATTATTTCCTTTGATTAAAGTAAAATAGCGGAAGATAGGTGACGCGCCATTCGAACGTGGACCGCAAAAATCAGGCCCCCGTCGCCTAATTGCATTCAAGAGACATCTCAAAGCGCGCGTTTGTTTCGCTCGCACTACCGTCGTAAGAAATGGGTTTGTCTCTATAGGTCATCTTGTATGTAGTAGTGAGTAGTGCCATTTTTTAGCTGACAATTAGTATGACATGCCGTATCTTCCGCTATTTTACTTTAATCAAAGATTATTTCACATAGTTTTTTTATGTGTTTCTTGATGTCTGGCTGTCATGACAAATATGTTTTGTTTGATTTCTCCTTCAAACTGCCGAATTTTTGTACGGAAAAGCGGGTGTGATTTTAACGTTCCGTTCAATTTGCATTCAGCGCGCGTCACTCATAGCTGGGTCAGCCGTAGTGATGCTTTATCAGCATCGATACTTATCGACAGTTGAAAATTGCATCACTCTCTTCCAACGGGTAGACCCAAAAGAAAAATGGCAACAATGAAAAACCCAAAAAAAAAAAACTGATAATATTCAACCCAACGTGGTTACAGTGTGATTGCAGGAGTTTGATTGAGTAGGTAAAGTTGAGTCATTTGTACATAGTGTCTAATCTTGTGGTATAGATTAGCCTTAACTACTTGTAAAAGCAAGAGTGTTTATACTAAAAAAATATATTTATGACAGACATTTTTATTAAGCAAGTAGGTCCAGTGACCAGAGGCCATAGTTATTTTTTTTTAACTTAATGTATTTTTTTTAACTTAATCTATTAGTATGTATTTGGAATCGCGTTTTTTAAAATCTTATCAGTCAATTAATCATGTAAATACGAATTTTGTTCCAGTTTTTACCTAGCGCCATCTGGTGTTCGACGGGTGAAACTGGTCGAGACTTCCACCGCAGGAATGAAAAGCTATAGCATCGAAAGCTTCAATGTTTGTAGGGTAAGTGAATGATAGTGATAATGTAGATATTTTGAAAAGAACCAAGACAGAATTACATCGATAAAGCCAACCATCAATATTTCAGCAACACTAGTTAGTCAACATTCAGCGTTTTGGAACTCCACGGAATTTTGTGGTCGTTAGGTTTTTGTAAGCCATGTTAAATAACAAGTTTTCTAGAGTGGACTGATAGCTCAATATAAGTATAGGCACTTCTTGGATGAAACTTCCTTATTGATCTTAAATAGCTTTAGTAGTAGAAGTAAATTGCAGGGGCTCAATTCCTCCTGTAGTTCGTATACGAAAAAAGTACTCTCATCGAATTTTCTTTGTCGAAGAAAAGTAGTAATTGTTTTTACAGGATTACATTTTCTATGGATTTAGATTTCTTTCATGCGGTACGTTGTCATTTAAAAACGGTAAAACTTGTAATTAAATCGACATACGGAAAAGTTCGATTGACGTGAGAATCGCCACCCAGTGCTGGAAGTCTGAAGCAGGATTTTTAGCATTTCGCGTAGACAATTTCATTATTCTGATTTTCTGCCGCATCGAATATCCTTTTAACTTACGAAGCTATCTTGAATAAATCATAAAAAAATATTTGTATTTTTTAAGCTTGATTCAAACATTCTTCTCAATAATTAAATAACGAAACTACCAATTTAGTCTCACCATTTTTCGAGCGCCACCTGGTGGTTTTACATGGAACTATGTCGAGACTTCCGCGCCTGGCTTCAAAAATTAAGAAATGACACAAAAGACAGTAAATGGATATTTAAAAACTCTCTACAGTTAAAATACAGTTTTAATTTCCAGTATGCGGTATATTTTATTCATTTATATTGGTCTGTCTACTATTCAATTAAATGATACACTCATTCATGATATAACTGAAAGTAGTTTAAAGTGTTAATAAATATTTTCTCGCCCCAATATTAAACAAGGACCTATTTCTGTGAAACAAATTGCTCATGAAAGCTTTTCAACTCCTATAAAAGTTCTCGCGCCCTCTCGAAACTTACGAAGACGAGCTTACAACAATAGCCAATAAATATTACCAATTGACAACTTTAAAGACAAACTTGTGATACGGACTTTCAATTAAGTCTAGTCTAACTTAATTTACGTCCATGGCTAGGCAAATTAACTTGTTTTCAAATAATTCTGGGGTTCGAACATAGATAATTTTGTGTTGTTGTATAAAAAAAAGTATTGTTCGTAATCGATAGTGAACTAAACTAATAGTTTAATGTAGTTACCAGCGGTTGAATATTTACGATTATGTGTGTTTTGAAGAATAATACTGTTAGTATTTTTATTGACCAATGGTTTTTTTTTTTCAAAAAACGTACAACGCTCAATATTTTACCGCTGGTTGAGTTAACTATTGATCACAAAATCGGGTCTAAAGTCTTTTGTTTTATCGTTGTAGAACTTCACTTGCTTCACATTAAACAATTGAGCTTGTAATCTGGCACTACAGATATAATTATTATTCATAATCTAAAAGCTGTTACATAAATACATATTCATTAAATATATCTGCATTTCCTGTGTATTGTGTCGTGTTACGAAAAAAAACTTTTATCCGAGAAAATGGATCCGCTCTTTTATTTAAGCCGACAATAAATGCAGTCGTTTTAAAACGAAAGTATTCACCGATATGTATTAACCGCGGACGATTTACCGCATGAATATGTGGTTTTGATTGGGATTGGATCTTTTTCGATTCGAACTGTTCCATTTCCGCATTAATGTTGCTTTATTACTGTTGCATTAACATTTTCAAATGTGCCGTTGGTTTTTGGATGCACTTTAATGTGTTTAATGTTTGTATTTATTTGAATAATTGGTCTTATTTTCGGGTTGTCATAAACTCGTCAAAGGAAGTGATAGACCATTGATATTTAAAAGTCGTTATGAGCTCGATACACCATACTATTTCCAAAAAACATCACAATGTACTGTAAGAGCAGAAAGGTCCGTCTAATCACAGAATATTATAATAGTAACTTACATTAATTACTTGTATGACGAAGCATTACCTAGGTACTTACTTAAAAAACTGTACGAAACTTGTCACAAAGATTTAGATAAATAAATAATTAATATATTATTGATACACTCTTTAAGTTAGCGTACCTACTTACCTACGCATTAAATATTTTTGAGTTATATTGTAAATTAACAAATAAAAAGAAATGAAAATCAAATTACACCCATAAATTAGTTTTTATTTATTATATACTCCAAACCATTTATTATTTTATTTATTGTATTACGAGTTTACATTCACCAAAAATATTATTTTCGAAAATTAATATTAAAGTGTGACGAATTTAATTAAAAGAACAAAAACTTTTCAAATTATTTTTAGAACTAGGTCTGTAACATATTTTTATAATTTTATTTAACAGACCCCTCTTAAGCATATATCCATTCAAAAATTAAAAAAAAAACTGCTCCAATGTTATGTGTACATACACATTACACCTAAAACTTCTTCATTGCCACCTCACAGTCACGTCGGTTGTAAAGGTGAGCAACGTCAGCCAAGACGTAAACAATCGACAGTTTCATGAATTATTAAACGCGCCGAATTTCCCACTTGTCCCACAAAAAGTAAATGCCACCTCTTTCTCTTAGGGCTGTGAAATCTATCTATAGGTATATACCTAGGAATTTTCTGCCAGATGAAGTGTCCACTCTACACGACGACTAAGCATTTCATAAAAAAAATAACAAAAAGTAAAACCGATATCAACAACAAAATGCACTACAGAAATGGTTCTTGAGATTGCGATGGCACCGACTCCAAAAAACAATAAAAAAAATTAAGACTTAAAATTTTGGATTTTGTTTTTGAAGTTAAAAAGTGTGAACGATTACCAAAAGTATCAATCATTGGTCGCATCATCACGTATACGTCACGTAAGATCAGCGAATGTCTTGTTATTGAGATATCATTAATTCTGTGGTTATAATATGCACTTTCCAACTTTTATATAAAAACGAGTAAAAAAATATGATCATAAATTATTATATTTATTATAAATCTCTATTTTACACTTAATTGTAGGAAGATATAAGTTTCTGGAATATTACTAATGGACCATAAAATTGCAGCGAAAATATTTTTTTCATCGATATTATTGTGACTAATGGTTCCGATAAAATTGTTATCAGCAGCCGTCATAATTTATACTGTACTATCATTAGTACAATATCTTCATTTTATTCATTGATGCTCCCATTAGTATAATATTGAGTTTTTACTTCTGTCAATAGCTGTGCAGGTTAATACAATTGTAACAATACAATGAAGCAACATTATATTTCTCGTATTATGAAGCCACAATGGTAATATAGGAGCCGCTTTCTGTAGAATTCAATTCAAAATCGACGTCTGCATGACGTGACAATTACAGTGCTTGCGTCTATTCTAGTACATTAACATAAATATTGTATGAGAATCAAAATCAATAGGAACATGGTACTAGTGAAAGTACCCTTTATCATGTCTATCTATAATGACCTCGATCAAATTTAAGAGCTAAGAAAGAGCCTAGAGTCGACTTCCAAAACTCTGACTCTGGAAAGATAGTGTGGCGGTTTTCCTCTTGCTTTACATACCGTAGTTTTAGATCCAGGGGTCAATCACCAAGCTAACCTGTGACCCCACTAGTAGCCTACAGCTCAGCCAACCTACTTATGATTTAGTGAAACAATTCCGTAGCCAACTACAAGCAGCAGAAGGCAATACGTCACCGCGACCACTTCAAGTGGTTCACTTCAGGCCTCTGTGGTTTAGAAAACTCCTACATGTAACAGTTGGATCAGCGTCCGGTCTCTTTTGTTTAGGTTGGATTGCAGCCTCACTAGTCAAGGTACAAAGCATGTCGTACCTAATAAAATCTCCTGCAACCAACAGCTGAGTTATGTTGAGATCAGCTGTACCATTACCTTGAAATACATCGATAGATGTCTACCGACACTTGACATCACTTTTTAAGTTTGTCCCAAAGGAGTAATACTTTGGAGTACTATTGCGTTACGGGACATTTGCGTAACGCAGCGAGGTTGTTTGCACACTCTTAGGATAGTGACTCTAGAGCCATTTGCTTGCCTTTTTGCGGTATAGTTGTTGATTTATAGTTTTTCTATTGCAAAGAGCGATATAGTACGCTAAATGTTTTTTGTGGATATGGCAGACCCCTTGAGGATTCTGGGTTGAGTAGCACTATTATGATGGCTATTTGGCTTATGCCACTAAACCCTAAAAAAATCCACTTTCACCCCAAAACGTTTTATAGGGGAGGATTATAATTCACAATTTTGGGGTTATAGTGGAATGAATGTATGGATTGTAAAATTGGGAGAACAATACGCTTTGGTGTCAAGTGACATAAGCCGGCATTTTATGTCAAATAAGAATTCAAAAATACCTACTTATTCAAAAAATATTATTCGACAGTAAGTTTATGATGAAAAATAAAGAGTTACAGTTCTGTTACCGATTTTTTTAATAAGCAAAACTTTTTACATTTGTTAGCGAAACTTTGTCACTATTGATGGCAGTTCGTAAAACTCGAATTAAATAAATGCCTCATTTTAACATTCACCTTGTTAAGTGCATTAACGTGACGTCAATAAAGCTCAATTTTCAGATGATGTTGGACGCAATGAGCTCTATAATTCGTAATTTCCATGGAAATCGGTTAAAATTCTGAATCACTGTCACGTAATGTATCAGACGTTTTTATTTTTATGTGGCTAGTGCGAATTTCAGACAGGAGCTTTGTTTTTTTTTACTGACAAATATATTTTTTTGTGTTCTTATATGATTAATAGTCGTATTATGGGTTTTTAACATCCTTAAACAACAGTGGGAATTGATGTTGACATGTGAAAACTTTTATGATAAAATAAGCATTAGTCGGTAAAATTACACTTTGTTTTTATATATTTATTTAACCGTATCGCAACTTGAAAAGCCACAGGAATTATGAATATAAGGACAACGGACTCATTTTAATTTATATGTACGCCGAAACGCCGATATTTTCTTGATGGTAAGTGTGCATTTTGTTGAAGTAAGTACTTATTATGAATTTCATTACGAATGGAAGGAGTTTGCAGTGTATTTTTATTGTATACTAGCGGCCCGCCAGCGACTTCGTACGCGCGTAATAGTTTTACTCCGTTTGGTTCCCATGGATAGATCGTAGCGAAAATATTTATAAGCCTATACGCATTAAACTACTTCTATAGCCTTCCCTCATAAATTAGCTGTCTAACAATGTAGCTAACATATTTTATAATCGGACCAATAGTTCCTGTTATTAGCGCGTTCAAACAAACAAACAAAAACATCCAGATTTTAAATATATACGTAAAATCCGTAAAGATAAATGTTATATAATTTTATAAACACACAACACGTAGCCCGGTTTTTAATCTGGTCAAACTTACACGGGGATAATATCTTTTTATTTTACAACGAAATGGAAATACTTACTACGCCTATCGTCAATCGTATATTTCTTTCGAGAGCTAATGACAAAACCAGGCTATACTCCGTGCGCTTACACAGCATCACGCCACATACAGGCTTTGGGAGAAGCAAATTCCTTCAAGTCTTCTCCCGCTGCCTTAAGAGTTTGAACTTGAGCTTTGTTTATAGTCATAGCGACTACTCTACTTTCTTGAATTCAAATCGTGAATTCAAAGGGTTAATTATATGTAGGGATCTACCCCATCATCATCATCAATACCCAAAAGCCGTCCACTGCTGTTTAGCAGTTTGAAAAAAAAAAAGATTGGACACCCTTCGACCACAGAAACAGCGTTGAATGTCCACCGACAATATGAACATACGACCTGCAATCTACACTGTACACAGACCGCTTGATACCTACCCTGTTTAAACACAAAAAAATATTATTTACTGTTTTAAGGAATAAAATCTCTTCTCGAGCATTTTCTCAAGAGCAACATCAATAACAAACATGTGTCAAAACATTGTGTCTCAGACATGTCAAATGATTGTCAAAAATGATATACAAAATATTTTTATCATTAGCACTAAAGAGTATTGATATCAAATTCGAAGCAAATCACCCCCAGAATAACTTTGTAACCCTTTTTACCCCCTTATGAGATGAATTTCAATAAACTACAAAATAGGTCTTCCGTCAATTCTGTGAAAGAATGTGTATGCAAAATTTGAAGTAGATTGGACCAAGGGATCACGTTGTTCCATACAAACTTTGCACCCCTTTTTGAACCCCTTAGGGGTAGAATTTCGAAAAATCCTTTCTTATCGGATCCCTACGTCATACAAAGAACACACCCTCCCAGTTTCAGGTTTCTACGATCAGCGGTTTAGGCTGTGCGTTGATCCATCAGTCAGTCAGTCAGTCAGTCAATCAATAAGTCAGTCGTTCAGGACAAAGCATTTTATACGTATAGATAATATAATTGTCATCATAACTGTTTTTATTTGTATTTTTATGTTAAATTTAAATAAAAAATATGAATAGTACATCACATTATCAAAACTAACCCAATTTGGTAAATACCAATAAAAAATGTATTAAGTCTGTCAAATCAAAACCCTCATATAAGGCAATCATCAGTCTAATTAACAAAATGCGATAATTAAACGTTCTCGTCTCGTGAATTAAGTGGTAATAACTTCTACACAAAAGGAAAAAAAGAGATCCAATCCAATTCGACAGCATTTATCCTGAAAATGAAAATTTCAATTTGTATTTTTTTAGGTTGGTCAAATAATTTCGTTTCTCTCATTGAACTACTTTTACTAGGGTATAGATTTGACACCACGAACTAACTTGCGCCATGTTTAGACGCCTCTTCAAAGTATACCAAACGGTTTCAAATTTGACATTAAAATTTCGAAGAATAGGTACGTCACAATCTGGTCATCGAGTTGCGACACATTTTTGCTTGGAATAGCTTCTCTATACGATGTTTCTATAGTAAACAAACAACTCACTGGTTTCTCGAAGATTAATAACTCTAAACATTTCAAAAATAGTACGTAGTTAATGTATTATTACATGCCATGAAATAGAGTATCGATATCACCAATGGTCATTTGAATATCCATTCTGACATTCGGTAGAGGTTTCGTAAATATTCAACCGCTGGTAACGGCTGACTTAGCTATCGATCACGCTACCAGATCTAAGTGGCTATAGTATTTCATTTTAAAAAGATTAAAAATATTAGCACTCAACAAACTTCGCACGATAACCTTATTTAGTGCAAGAAAAGGAAACGCTTATAAAGCATAAGAGTCGCATTTAAACTAATTGGTTGGAGTTGTTCATATTGACGGTCTCATTCACTTCCAAAAATTTGGCACCCCCTTGCAATAACACCCTGTATACTAACTGTGGGTAAGTACTTTACTAGAAACGGATTTAATCCAAAAACTATCAAAGTATAATAGGTAAGTAACATGGTAAAACAGTCTTACTTACAAAAACACATATATTTCGTTTTCTTTTGACTTTTTCGTATAGCCGGATTGCAGTATGTACATTACGAATTTCTTAAGCAAGTACTAGGTACATGATTTTCACTTCTTTTCCCAAAATTAAAACATTACGTGACGTTAAATTATGCTTAATTTCAGCAAGCGTACAATGTAATTGATGAACTTTATTGGTTTATTCCGAATGTTTCATACCAGTGGCATTCGTGCAAAATATTTTGATGAGCGCCCTCGGGAGCCGATAATGAAAATGTGCGTTTTTTCGTACGTATTTTCTGTTTCGCATGTCGCAATTTTTTTCGTAATGTTGTTTGGGTGGGGTGCTGATCGATCAATGTTGGGTGTTTGTGATGTTAATGTTTTAAGGCTTAACTATACCCTGCTAACGATCCATATTTTCCCTTTAGTATTTAAGCGTTTGATGGTGTTTACTTATCATAATAATGTCTACTTATCAACATTTATTCGCATCACAAGTTCACATAAATTTAATTAGCTTTAGGTTTTAGATTAAATAAATCGATAGCTTGAAATTGGTGAGTTTATGTGTTATTTATGACTGTTACTATAATAAGTACAAGTAATATAATTGTTGTATTTTATATTATGAGATATAAATGTAGGTAAATAAATCTAAAGAGACATAATTCTGCAAACATATGCAGACTAACCCTTTACATTGTAGTATTAAGCTCAATTAAAAAAAATACTTTAAAATATCAACATTAATTCGATTGTATCGTTTAAATTTTTTTACACAGCTGAGTTTCCTGGTAAACTTTTGTTTTAAAAAAAACTTGTGACGATCTCTCTAAAATGCATGGCCACATTTCGACGAGGACACCTTATTCTTATGCAAGCCGCAATTGCATACTGATGTCAAAAAACAAGAAAGAAGCCGCCGCATTGTTTCACCTCCTCTTGTTTCGTTTTGTGGTGGTTAATGCACTCCTGGCTATACAGGAGGATAACAAAATTATATTATCGATAAAAACGTTTCTATCATCACCATCATCATAGTCATTGTCAGCCAAAGGACGTCCACTGCTGAGCATAGGTCTCATCTACGGTTTTCTACAGCGACCAATTACGAACGGTATGCATCCTGCGATCTTTAAAAATATTTGTCTGTCCATCTTTTTGGTGGACGTCTTAAGCTGCGCCTTTGATCGAAGGGTGTCCAATCTATAATTTTTCTGCCCCAACGCCCATCATTTCTTTGTTATGTTAGCTCCTTTGAATACAAATCGTGTAATTTCGCAAAACTAAATAATAATTACAAATTGTTCTTAGCTGAATCAGCCACAATAGCAGATTTGCTTTAGCTCAAAATATATGCATGCGAAAATAAAAGGACATCTTGCTCTTACTAGTTGTTATAGTTGCTAAAGCATTTTGGATTTTTCTATAAAAAGACATAAAGATATGAGATCACATTATATAAAAAAAGCTTTTATGGTGTAAACTTGATTGAAAACTCAATTACACAATTCATTTGCAATAAAGAATCATTGCATAATGTAAAATAATCTCAAAACAGACCAATAAAAATAATGTGGCGAAACTTGGGCGAAGTTCAAAGCATGACATTTTTATTGATTGGTATTCAGTACGCAATATGAATTTTGCTGAAGTACAGAGTAAGTAGTACATGGTAATACCTCAGAACATAGAAAGCTGTTGTAATTGCTCCCGCTCATTACTGTCGACAGATTTCCAGTAAGCCGCTGTACAAACGCACGTAAATTCTGCATAGCTTCGGAAACGTTTCAAACGCGGCCGGTTCTTAGAGGCAGTTTATGCCAATGATCCAATTTTTAGCTTTATAGCGCTTGATGAAGGAAGTGATTCGAATAGGTTCGCTTTTGCATTTGAATTTCATTTTGAGATGGTACGTATGAAAACCATTTTCTTAAGTGATATTTAAGGATGATTGTGACACGTTATTGTCTCTCAATTTATCAACAGTAACCAATACTTGCATACATAAGATTAGACACCTAATAAAAACCAAATTCATTGGATGCGACATTTACACGTTTTTTTACTAATTTCTAACAGAAATTTAAATTCAGAAAGTACAATGCAGGTCAATAAGTGGATAAATTCTAAGTATAAGTTTTGGTATTAATCCAGGCTCATAATAAGCAATGCACAGTAAATAGTTCATTCATAGTAATTAATAATTACAGAATTCTTGAATAAACTCCTAAAAACTCTCCTTCATTATCATTGCGTACTAAATACTTAACTTCCAAGAATCGATGAAAATTGAAGCGGTGATTAAGATTTATTTGCTAAATCGGTTCCTTGATCTCCACTAACATTTTCTTGTTTGTTTTTACGATCCGAAATGTTTCTTGTCGAAATGGAGATAGATTTCTTTGAATCGCTTGTGCTCTTTTATTCAGTTCAACGAATAAACTCAGGCTATGTTCATATATTTTATTGTATTTGTATGACGTGCTGAATTTCGTTAAATATATATTACCACACATAATCAATTTAGAAAGTTTTTAAGTTCCATTGTTGAATAAAATTCAGTAGGTAGTACCGAGAATAATGAATCTTTTTCTGTTTTAAAATCGTTTCAAATGCAAAACCTTTGACTACATTTTAATCAAATATGGTGCGTTAATAAAAAGCCAAGAAAATGTCAAATCTGAATTATCAACAATACCTTCACATGTTCATCAAACGGGTTGAAATCACTTTAGAAAAGCTTTGTGAATCGTCGAATTGTGGTATCGGATATTTGGGAGATCAAACACTTGACGCATTCCACATCCAAGAAACTTGACCTCTGCGCTTTCTTTGAAATGTCCTAACATAGGAAAGAGAGCAAGGGTCAGGTTAAGCTGGCAGGTCACGATCTGTCGTTGAATGCATCGGCGCTCTGACGGCAATCGTTTGCTGCAGTGGTATTACACCTTATGTATTCACCATAGAGCTTATTTTAACTAGTCGTCAAGGTGTCAGAGGATGGTGTTTAGACAGGCGAGTCATGCCGAAATTCGAATTTCGAATTGTGTGTTTGAGGTGCATTCGTTAACGTGGGACAAATTTTAATACCGTTCTTTATAACGTACCGGCAAAGAGTGAAGAAGCTTTTAAAAAAATGGTTGCCTGTAAAGTCGGTTTTACGGGCGAAGATTTTACGTGACAACGTCTTTTTCTCGGTAGAATATTTATTGCAGACCGATCATAGTTGAGTGGGAGAGAGACGCAAGGCATTCGGCGGGCCTCTCTCTCGTTCGGTGACTCATCGTAACGTTACCGAGCGTTACACTTTTTCATAAGTGACACCCAGCCGCAACCTAATTTAAGACGTTGTCACGAGAACAGGAGGTACTATTGCTATAGGACCACCTCTTAAACAACTGGTAGCAACTTCCGTTCATTCATCGCTGTAAAAATAAATTTGGTTCTCTAGAACCTTTCTGTATCAGATATTACGGCAATTAGCTTTAAGTTATCAAAGTGAAAAATGCATTTCAACTTTCATTCAAAAGTTCAAAGCAATTATTCCATTACATTTACGTTTCAAGTTTCGCGATAAGCTTTCGTTTTAATGCAACAATTGTTACAAGAGAACCTCATAGATATTACAGCAAGATATGGCAATTTACTATCGATTGAAACGATATCAAATCGATAGATATGTAAGTCAGATACATATCGTACCATCAATCGTCTGGTCTGCCAAGGTACAGTAGGTAACAGAGCTGAGCTTTGCTATACTGTTCTCTAAGTGTTCAATCAAAGATATCGTAACGTCACATTCTCTGTGGAAGACTGTTCCCGTATCTATTATGAAGGTCAATGACATGCAGTTTTCTTATGCACGTTACAACCATTGTATGTTAACTTGCATCTAATTTGGTTGCTGTACTGAATGCAGTAAATGTATCGGCGTTTATAGTAATTAGGGGAACAAAATAGATTTTGGTACACGTACCTATGTTACTTTAACTATATAAATATTGTAGATGTAAAAAAGATTTAAAGACTTTGCTTACAGAAACATGGCAAACAAAAGTAAATTAGTACAGAAACACCATGCGAGAATTTGCACATTCCTATTCAAAGCACAAGACAAATCTTCTAAGCCACTTGAAGATTTATGTCTCTTCCACAAGACAAGCGAATATGTTAACGACTTAAACTGCTTGGAAAATTCAAGAAACAATTGCAAAGCAAAACATTACTTGGTCGCCGAAGCGACAAAAAGCGCTAAATATAGCGACTGCAGCAGGCAGGCAACCGTTCCTCGAAACAAATGAGCTACTGTTCGCTGCTAACGAATTGGCTCATTGAAAAATCCTCTGACACGAACAATCTTCAACTGTTTATTGGCAAAAGGAGCAAGCGTCGAGAAAGGATTCTTCGAGTTAAGGGCCGTACTGACTGGGCTTTAGTTGTTAAAAATTGTAGCTTTGTTTTTCGAGTAGGCTACAACATCAAACGATTTGGATTTTTGCTGACGGTATATAAAGTAAGACTGCTTTTATTAATATGTTCGGTATTTGTGAAAAGCTATGAGTAGAAAAAAATAATAAAATTTGTGATAAAAAGAACTGATAAATTCATAGGTATAAACAATTGCGCAGAATTTGAATTTACACTTAAGTACCGTTCTACTAGCCATTCATACGTATAATACACTTAAAAATAATACTTGAAAGCTCAATTTTACACTAAATAAAGAAAATCATAGTCCCCTAATGCATGCATGTGCACGGATCTCAAGAAAGCATTCAAGTTAGCAAACGGCCAGACAAATTAGAAGCAGCTGCGAAGTGTGAACTTGATTGGCGAGTGCACATTTAGATTTATAATTACGATGAACAAAGACCCTGTCAGTCTCATTTCGCGATGAAATTCGAATATATTCCAGATTTGCTACACAGATGTAGGACTTTTGGCAAATTGATGCATATTAGCAGTGTAGTAGAATTTGGACTGTTAATTTCACAGAACATTTCTATGACTCTGTGAGGAACAACATTAGATTTAATTTCTCTCAGTATGTATTTACTTTTTAGTATTATTGCGCTTGTAGGTATGGGGAAATATTAAACATTTTTGAAGATATATCGTAATAATAAAAATCTTTGCTTGATACGGAATTTACGCTAATTTTGAGTTTTTTTTTGCTGTATCTATTTGAACACTATTTTGGGCATTTATGTTTACGTTTACGTCTTTGAAAGCAAAGACATAACTCAACGCCAGTTTTGCGTTTCAAGTCAATACGATCCAGTAGAACAATTTCACACCCGACCCAGAAATGTCGCAACTTACCACTTCAGATCCAAAGCCGCAGAACAAGAAACACCCGGCAGAGAAACAGCAGTAAATCAAATCTGCGCGCGCCACGATTTTCCTATTGTACCATTACTATTTCCCGACGTACCCACTATCGCAATACCAGCTTGTGGAAATTTTCTTCATCCCCCAGGGGTTCGTAGACAAAATCCACAAATACCCAATACGAAATTGAGATGTGTTTTGCAACGAAATGCGCTCTCCAAAAATCTACAAGCATTCGGATGCTTTTGTAGTGGATAGCAAACGGATAGAATTGAATTTAGGAAAAAGGCAATTTGGTTGGCAAAAAAGCCGCTTTTAGTTGCCCGAGGATGAAGGTGTATCTATCTCAGTGGTGTCAGTCACTATGGGAATAGTCCGTAAATGGTGAACACAAAATAGTCCCGACATGAGCAGAGAAAGTATACAATTACACTTTTATTGCTTGGTAATGTGGTTTCAAATCGAATGTCTCCAACTGAATTTAATGCGAGTAGAAAAAACAGCATCAAAAACTTATTCTCGGAGTAAAAAACACTTAAGTACTGAAATAAACAGAGTAATAAACCCTCATTATAGCTCTAATTTCTGCTGAAAGTAAAATCAAGTTACCAATTAGACGGTCAATAAAAATGCTTACTTGACCTTTCTTAATTAGAACACAAATCACAATAACGCGCAAGTACAATCTACACCCCGAAATAAAGACCCATTATTACCGAGCACGCGCCATGTTTTTCGTTATAAATCATAAACAAACTGATATAGGCCCGTATCCATTGTCATATTTGATAGCTCCTCCTAATGGACTGTCAGGAGCAGTACTCTATTGTTTTCAGTATAATACTGACACACGGAATTACCTGTCTTTCATACAGGTACTGTGACATATTATAAATTACGGGGACAATGCTTCGGTTACATGTGTCCGGTTGAGTTTTAGTGCACCATCATCATGTGAAATACCATTGAATGGCATGCCAGTGATAAATGGAATGAAATTTAAGGAAATTTCGAAACGAATTATTTACTTTATTGTGGTTTGTATGTGTTTTAATCTATTTGAGAAGTAAATATGCAAATAATTTTCGCCATTTGTACTTTCATTTGAAAATGCAGTAATTAAATAAAAAACTATTAGTTACTTTTGAGTTTCATCCGAGCTGTTGTAGCTTACATCTAGGTATTTTAACTAATTGGTAGAACAATTGTATTGCCATTCATTTCGACTCATTCCTTAAACTTTTCCTTATTAAAATTAAACATCATCTCACATACTTATTTGCACTACAACCGGCCTTACAAGACAATGACATCGTGATCAAGGTCTCAATTCTATCACGGAGCTATAAATCTATTATGTTTCCAAGACAGTAAAGACTAGAGCGGTTGACATTATCAATCGCAAAGTTCAGAAGGGACTTTGATTTGTTGCTACCCAGCCCCCGCGTTTGCAGCGAAATCGTTTTGAGTTTAACTTTTGTTCTATCCTGCATGCAGTTTTCAAACTAGATAGAAATTCCGGAGAATTCTGATGGCAGACATGTTTTGGGTTTATAGTTTATAGGTCGGAAGTTACTGTCCAAAAAATAGGACTTTTTCTTTACCAAGGGCAAAAAAATACATCTACATGTATCTCATCTAACAATTCTAAAGTTAAGGATTTAAAACCTACCAGGAGCTCTATTTTTGAATCACTCGCGTCAAGATGGCGTGTGATATTCAATGATTAAAGTCGAATTTTGGAATGAAAACCAGTTGTAATCTACAAAAAAAGGATTTGAAAAATCATAGCAAAATTTTTTTATACTCACGTCTAAATTTCGCGTGGTTTTCGTTGACTTTTTATTCGTTTTCGAACGAAAATCACACGCCATATCCAAGCGAGTGATTCAAAAATAGGGCCCCACCATCCCTTTCACGACTGCGTAAGCTTTGCCTGTTTTACCATCAATAAGTAAGCACAGACTAACAAATATTCAAAAAACCGGTTAAGTGCGTGTCGGACCCGCGCACTGAGGGTTCCGTGCCACCCTTAACTGAATTCAGGGTCCACTTACTTTCACTTAACGAAAACATCACAATATATTGTAACAGCAAAAATAACTTTGTTTTTCATAGTGTTTGTATGAAAGACAAAGTTATATTTGCGGTTGATAAAAATGTGCAATATCTCAAAAACTAATGGTTCGATCTCCTTCAAACCAATTTTCGTTGCAAGTTTTTGTTGAGATCTACATCATATATTTTTTTCAAAATTTTCACTTTCTTAGTTCAAAAGTTAGATGGGGGGGGACGCCCATTTTACCACTTTGGAAGCGTCTATATCTCAAACCTTACACTTGTAGAAAAAATGGTTTTAGAAACCTTAACATCATTTTTGAAGACCTATCCATAGACACCCCACACGTATAGGTTTGAGTAAAAAAAAATTTTTAGATTTTAGTTTCATGTATGGGAGCCCCCCTTAAATATTATTTTTTCTTACTTTTTGTATCTGAATCGGAAAGCGGTGAACAAGATGCACCTACCCACCAAGTTTCAGCTATGTGATGCTTATAGTTTCAGAATAAAGTGGCTGTGACATACGGACGGACAGACAGACAGACAGACAGACAGACAGACAGACAGACAGACTTGACGAAACTATAAGGGTTCCGTTTTTTGCCATTCGGCTACGGAACTCTAAAAATGGAACGTCAGACTTTATGAAGTGTTGGCCATACATATACAACACAAATTAGAACTAACTATGACTAATGAGGACATTGCATCTTCTTTTTAGGATTGATAGTTTCTGGCCAAGAACATTCTAGTGAAAGCTGTCATTAAATTAGGCATTACCTACGTTACAAAATATTTCATAGTATATGGTATTTAAAAATACCTGATGAATAAAGTTGAACAGCGTAAAGACCGAACTGAACCACACTTTTGAGTCACAGGGCTCGCAAATAAATCAACTCGGTTACGGGGTTGACTCACTAATTAACCATAGTTTCAAAAGACTGCACATCATACCAGTTAAGATGAAAGACGCCAGGAATAGCTCACAATTAAGTGAAACGCGTACATCATAATTAAATGAGTTAGCTCCCGAGTTGGTTACAGAAAGGTGATATGATTACGTTTGATTATTTCACAGAAACAATCTGACTCTTGTACAAATAAGTAACAAATTCATTCCAGTAATTAAATGATGTTTTGCGGAAGTTATTATCACCTAGTGAAAGCTGAACTAGCTCTCATACTTTGTATTTATTTATTTATTTATTTATTCTTAGGAAGATTTACAGTTTTAATATTCACTATATCATAATAACTTTATGCTTAACATCAATACTAATAATAAATCTCCACATATGAGTAGTCAGATATCAAGATACGGTCCGATTGGGGCAACTACAATCCAATGGAAAAAAAATATATCTCACAATACAAAAAGAAATACAAAAAAATACAAAATACAATGGAATTATATCTTAGGAACAATGGTGTTAGTCCAATTTATCTAATTTATCACGAAGTTTGAGAATCTCAAAATAAGATTTAGTCATTAATCGCTTAATAGAAGAAGTGCTTGTAAAGAACAGGTCAATGTCGATACATATGTATGAAAAAATCTAATAATTTCAACCAAGTCGTTTCTAGAAATAAAACGATAACTCAGATGCGTGTCTTGCATTATGACTAAGAATTTCGAGCATAAACTCTAGACAAGTGTTAAAGGCTAATAAATTACTTCTTGATTCACCAAGACTAGACTACTTTGTAAGACATATTCTTAGAAAATTTCTATCTGATGCTGATGACACATTTAATTTTAGTACGCACTAATTAAATGTTGCATACCCCTGCTCGCAGTCTGCACTTCGAGTTTGTATTGCCACATTTTCTGCGTCTGACGTAGATTTATCTGATTCTCCGTATTCATTCCATATTACGCTTAAAATCGCCGTATCTCACGTCAAATTGTCCGTTGTACTGTATGCTTGAAATTCAGATTTATAGCATCCTTTAGTTCCGATGTTAATTCCAGCTTGGTGAAATTGCTCGTTGCGGGCCTAAATGTTGCAAGTAAGCTTAGTATTATATAATTTCAATAAATCTCATAGAAACGGGCCGTAGGAGCAGCGAGGATGGTGCCAGCTGTTCAAACAGAGCCCTGGTTCTTATTGTGTGTAGGTATTAACGTTTTGATGGGTCGTTGAATGTAGGTGTTTGTTTATGTAACTCATTTCATGGTATTGTTAAGGCTGAATGTGGTTCGAATTTTATTTTATTTTAATAAGAGAATAAAGAAACATTCTACGAGACGAGTTTTTATCACAGTATGTATCATATTTTTTTATAAATATTGTTCAGTGAGCTTTGACAATTTGAAATTTATTTACGTCCTTTTTAAATCTAGCTTTCTTAGCCTTAATGCGACTCAAAAGAAAAAAAATCATACGCATAGTTAACTAAGACTCAGTAAAGTGAGTCAAACTATTCCCATTCACGTTTGTTCCAATAAAATTCTTCCTTAGGCTAAGTATTTCTAACATTCGTAATTACCGGCCTAACAATGCTTCGAATCGCCAAGACTCCCCTCTATTTGCACTGAAATTAACTGACAAGTCTATTCACTAACTTCGGAAGTCGGAGCGTTGCACGTAATGGACTCTGAGACTCACCCACGACCTTCTATCAGTCAAACAAAGGCCCTATTGTCTCACCAGAGCTTCGGTAACAATCACTTTAATGGATATTACCGATGTCTAATTGCCAGTTATCGTCTGTTCGCCTTTTATTCGATCATTAGAAAATGAGGCTCTTTATTTTAAGGGTGCGATGCACAGAGTCGGCTTCGAGACAGCGTTATGGAGCGACAAGGCGACAGAGTGACGGATTTGTCATGCACGCGTTGTGGTGGTTCTACTTATGTTGCGTTGGTAAATCCTCTCTAAATTTACTAGAAGACCTAAGTGAAAAATCAATAGTTTTAGCGTTGAGTTTGAGTTGGAAAACAAAAAAAAATTGCCAACAGATCAAAGCTTTGCACTTGAAAAAATCATCAAATCATTTTTTTAGGAAGCCCGTTCACCACTGCGTCTTTTGTCATAAATTCATATTAAAAATTCCAGTTGATTAAGGCTGAGTTGTCCCAAGAGAAAGTTAAGCCATTTTGAGTTGCAAAATTAATCTAAAGATATTTAAAGCTTCCTATCGAGATTAAGGTTAACTAAAGCTCTCCAAAATGGATGTCTTAGAATAGAGCTAAGTTCTCTAGAAGCGAATTTCTACAAGTTTTATTGTTAGTCAAAGTCGACGTCACGATTGCCTCCGACGTGGCGTGGTCCGTTTATAATCACGTCGGACAGGACGGCAATGAAACGTGACACGATTTCGAGCTTCGAGCTCAGCGTGACGATGCTGTGTGACGTCCCGAATAGACCAAACAGAAAAGAGGGAATCCTACTGTAACTACTATAAGGACATGACATCAGATAAATTAAAAAGAAAAGGAAAAATTAGACATGTTAAATAAAGTACATTTAGTATGATGTAGTATTAGCCATACTCCATTACGCGAGCTCAATCGGTTTGGTGGAGGGGCATTTGTAAAGTATGACATGTATAAAATAAAAATAACAAACAGCCAGTATCAAGGTTGTTTCAAGTTAGGCAGCCATGATGATGAGATGATGCATCATATTGTTACTCACCATCAGATGAAATTTGTTATTTCAGGGCTATTATTATCAATATTTTGTATCATATTATATTGCGTAGGTATAATCTTCATGGACAAAATTATGTTAAAAGGACTCATTTACTCGTAATCATAATGTTAGGTGATAGAAAGTTTACTAACAAAATGTTTGAAACTGTTCATCAAATAAATACATTTGAATTTTAAATGACTATTTAAACCGTCGAGCAAAATGAACTATCTGAAAGTTAACCCGCAACAGACGGTATTAATTAAAAATTTTATCAACAAAATCCCAATAAAAACAAGAGTGCGGCTTTTAACCAACCACAGCTATTAGCCTTTCGCATTAAGAACTCTTAAAATAGTTTTTATTAATATTGCCGGGGCAATTGCACCTACCATTAGTATTCTGGTCTAATCTCGGCTGCACTTGCATTTGTAGATTAATCTTAATCCTGTCCTAATTGAATCGAACTGCACTTATCTGGATCGCCGGTATCGGCAGAAGTCATTGATTTCTCATTAACACAACGTCCCTTTACTTGGCTTACACCGCAAATGAGAGTTCATGGCAAATATCAGATACCTTACCAATGGAATTGATTAACACACGGGATTTAATGCAACGACACTTATTTATAAGGTAAGAGAGTGAATAGGCTGTTACTAGGCAGACATGGTCCATCTTAGGCTACATTGTCACTTAGCATCAGGTGCAATCGTGGCCAAATCTGGCTATCTATTATAAAAAAATAAAAAATAAAACTTACCAATGGAAGTTTTGATCCTAACGTTAATACTTAACTCTACATCAATACCGAATGAATACTCTTTATCTGAATACTACTCTTATCTGAATACTCTTGTACGTAAGCACACTAAGACCAAAACACATTGATACAGTAATAACAGTAACATTTATACCCTGTGAAGCAGGTGGTATTGTCATGAGTAATACCTGACAACCGAACGATAAAGTGAGCGATGTTAACTTTATTAACACACCGCTGTCTGTTTTTGGTTAATTATATCAAAGCGGAAAACGTTGGCTCTATCTCAAGACTAACAAGATTTGATGTGAAACGAGCACACGTTTAGTTTTGAAAGAAAACCTTACTATTTTTAACTATGCTCTTTCATAGACAACAAAGTAATGAAAAATAATGTTTGACGTGATCAATAAGGCCCAGTTTTTTCATCAATTGTAATGGTAATGTTACGTTACCAGCGATTGAATATTTGCGATTGTGTGTTTTTCAAGAAAAACTACCATAACCAAATGTCAGAATGGCTCATTTAATGACCATTGGATATGGTATTTATTACAACGTAACTTTAACATTACGATGAAAAAACGCCTATAGCTATGAGACAAGAAAAAATTGATTATACTAACATTCTTACTCATCCAAAAGTGGTTAAGTAGAGAGGGTCTCTTTTGGCTAAGTTTTTATCCATCAGGCATCAAGTTTCAGGACGACACGTCTACCAATTGTTATAGCGCTCGATTTCTTGTCGTTTGGCTATATTTTGTTAGCCAATTTCATGTCACATAGTTTGGTGCTATAATGAGATTCCATTCCTAAATCCTGTTGACACGTTTGCGATCGGTATCATACATTCCGGGGTAGTTAGTGACTAGTACTATAAAGGTAATGAATTTTAATGAGGCACACTACACCACACCTTAGCTTTGATAGGTGGTAGGTTGATTCAGTAAGCCCAGCTCAGAATTATAGTTATATCCATGCCATAAGTAAGCCATGAGTACTAAGATCGTCCTTTTAGATTCATGGTAGATTCGAGAGGTTGATTTTGTCTTTGTGACATTTATAACAGTCTACAAGGAGTTTTATTCATTCTTGTGATCGAGCATTCTGAATTAAAGTACATTGTATATTATCTCATAATTAACTTAAGATATTATTGCATCGATTTCGATTTGTGAATATATTTTAACACTATGGTAATTAGCAGCAGCGTTCACCCACTTCGATCTTGTTTTAGCGCTATATGCTACCGTTTTTAAAGCTTCAATCTATTTTTAATGCCAAAACAAGCAAAGGCATACACCGTAAGATCCAATTCCCATAGTTAGTGCAATTCACACGTGCACGCGAGTTTACAGCTCATTAGGCCGCGTACGATTTCGCAAACGTTCATTTACAAGCGCTTTTCGCTGTGCGATGTGTTTATTTAGGCTATCGTTATTATTGTGCATAGTACGATTTTAGTTTGGGTGTTAACTACTTATGTTTTGATTTATTTTTATTGTTATTAAAAAAATATTAAATTAAAACATACATAATATTATTACAACGCTCACTTTTGTAACTTTTTTGTTTCAAGTAGGTACTCTTTACTTTACCGTGAAATCATTTATGTTTACAGATAAGTTAACCTTCTTAGGTTTCTACCTTATCTAAATTAGCACACAAACCAAATCCCAACTCAGTTTTGCTAGGTAATACAACTAAAGGTTTTCAGGCTTTACTCTATCAGTTCTGTTGTTATACGAGTTGTATACAGTTCGGACGCCACAGATAGCATTATGATCAACTATAAGGCGTGTGACTTCGGAGATACGAAGAAATTCAAGGAAAATGCTCCTAACTGTAAAATATAATAATAATAATAATAAATATTATTTATTGCACAAAAAAGGACACAACAAAACATTAAAACAGACGATCACAAGTATATATAATATATTTATTTATAAAAAAAATCTATTTGTCATTGCAAAGAGTATGCATAAAATGTCTGGCTTAAGTATGAACAATCGCGGTCTCTCACGCCAAACTCTTACGTTGCACCTCGCGTTGTCTTTTATTTGAAATGGTGCCCATTTTACGTGTACGTGTTCCTTAAATCATTAAAAAAAACACAAATGAGCATGAGAATATTGTTTTACGTTATTATTAATTACTAAGAGCATATGTGGTGTCCGACTTCAGGGCAAAGGCCTCCCTACACTTTCTCCAGTCTCCACGATTTTCATTTATTTTATGTGAATTACCGACTACAGTATAAAGCGGTAAGGTAGTTACCGATCTCCTTAGCGAGTAAATAGGCGTCCAAAACAGCTCTGCAACTTCAGCTGCACTCAAGTAGTTGCATTGTTTGCAAAAACTCCCAAAAGTTTCAAACTACTGTCATTTTGTGGATAAAGACGGGACGCATTCTAATTTGTTTCGAGTTGCTAGAAGTTTTCGTTTTTGTGAAAGTTTTTATGTGGTTTTGTTTCATTTATATTTTCCATTATGTATGTGTATTTTTCTTTTTAACTTTGTGAGCCGCATAGACAATTGATATAATTTTTATTTAACTAACAATAATATGGGTAGGGGCATGTATGAATCAAATTGCTATTGAATTAAGATTATTCAAATTAAGAAATAAATAGACCAAAGGCATCCCACTTTGTTCTCGGATTATAAACTATGTACATAGTTTAAAACATTTTATTAAAGAAGTCTAAATAAACGTTGGTAGAGCTTGTCTAAACTGAAATGAGGCGCCCCACTATCGCATTAACGCACACAAGCACACTTAAACTAGTCGACTGTGACGTAGGCATACAGGTCTTAATTCTTGGAGCAGTCGACACTCCCACACAGATGAAGTGTTGTTATTAATATTTGCACTCACACATCGAAATCAAGTAATTAAGTAGTAGGGCGCGGCATTTCAGCTTAGACAAGCTCTACCAAATTAATAATCATATGATTTTCAAGTCAACCGTGGATCGACTCCAAGACAAAAAAGATAAATATTGGCTTATACGGTTGTCTACTTACACACATATACCGAATTGGGCCCGCAAATTCACAATTTCTCAGCCAAAATAAATCAATTACCTGTAACAAATAAATTAATAATGAGATATTAATTGCTGCTTAGTGCCTTCAAATAGCATTACAAGTTATACACCAAATACACATCGACCTTTTCTCAACGTACAGCAATGAAATTAAATCAGAATGAAATACAGCTTGTTTATTTTAAGACCCATAGCAAGTCGTTACATACGACAACCTATAAAACACAGTAACGTTCAAATGAAGTAATCTTCTGTTAAATTGTGCGTTAGCCTTTATCAAGTAAGATTTATACGTTATCGCAGTATGTTGAGCATAGTTGACTACACCACTTAAGACATTTACTAGATTTATGTCCTGCCCAGCCTGTGCTTACATTGTAATTAATTTAGTCAACTTTGTTACAATGAAATACGGTTCAGCTTCGCATATGCCGCGTTATAAAGTAAAGTATAAGGGCCGCTGCATACGTGACGGGTTTTTATATGGACAAGACGGGAAGTTTTGGAAATATCGTCTCATAGGAAATTTACATAAAGGCCAATGGGAACGAGACGGGAACGTGATACTTGGAGGGCGTTTTGAACAAACCAGTCACGTCCCCGTCACGTTCACGTCCCGTCCGGGGTTTTATCTCGTCACTTAAGCAGCGGTCTTAGCATATCACTTGGGTAAACGCGAATTTGCAAGTAGGCAAGTGTGGAGGAGTTAAGATAACAAGTTTCGCCCTTTGTTTGAGTTTCAGATGAAACAAGTTCAAAAAAGTAAAATTTCGTACAATTACATACAAATACGTCATAATTGTACAAATGCTTCTGTTTCATTGTACAAGTTTTTTATTTAAATTGATTAAACTTCCCACGTCAAAATAGATCATACAAATTTGATTAGTTCAACATACTTACAATTTTAAGTAAGTGTTTAAATTGTTAAAAGTTAAACAGTTGTACCCACTTAAAAATATACAATTCATTTATAAATATGTAATAAACCCATTGAAATTTATGTTAAAGTACATAGTCTACGAGTAAATAAGTAATTTTTATATAGTAGGTATTGTTAGCAAGTATACACACGCACTTTGTAAAACTTGTGATTGATTGCCCATGTCAAATTTGATTTACTTTCTCTGTTTAAAAAAAAAGTAAATTCCTTATTGGCTTTTAGTTTAGTATGTAAGATTAGCTTAATTTGTACCAAGAGCTGTGAATTTTGTAAGAATAAAAAAAAACTTGGTACTAATTATCATTACAATATGTTTAGTCAATTTCAGTTTTTTTGTCAACCCCAATTTCTATTTATTCAAAACACTTTTTGAACTTAAACAAGTAAGCCGCCAAATTTAATTAGTACGTATCCCATAAATTTAGAATATGTACGACAAATATATTTCTATAACCATCCTCGCTTTGGTTTCTGACCGTCTAGCCTACTCTATCTTCATAGACTACTGCCTGTGAACATTCCTTAAGATTAGGCTTAATACGCTTGCCCGACTACATTGGTACCGTGGAGTAGTCACAAAAAGATAAATGGTTCGGAGACGCCAGTATAAACTGACTACTTTATTGGCGTCACTCGTCACATCATAGATTGCCTGTTTGCATTGTGAATTACGCTGATGCTGCTTTAGCAGCAATAGTTTATTCAGATTATCTGCCGGTGTACCTAATAATAATTGAATAAATAAATATCGGGGAAGGCTAAGACTCTTTACACACTGCAACTTTTAGCAGCGATGCAAACGCGATGCCGTCTTGATGCAGCATCGATGCAGTTGCAAAATGTCAACCTTGACACACTGCGCTACTTTTAGCATCGATGCAGTCGCGATGCAAACGCCCGTTAGTATCGAGGCAATTCCGATGCAGAAGCTAGAAATTGACAAATTATGACAGTACATAATTTGTCAATTTCTTGCTCAAATCGCACAGTTGCGACTGCATCGATACTAACGCGCGTTAACATCGATGCAGTCGCGCTTCTGCATCGATACTAACGCGTTTCTGCATCGATGCCAAATTAAATCTGTTCATAACCTTGAGTCGCGATGCTGTCACGCGTTATCAAAACGCGCGTTAGTATCGATGCTAAAAGTCGCAGTGTGTGAAGGGTCTAAAGGCTATCTATACATATAATAAAATTGTAGAGGTCGAATTTCTGTACCATAAAAGAAAATGCTTAAAACCGAGTCAGGGGGATGTAAGAAGTGCAATAGCACTAATCTAGATTTTTTTCGAATTTCTTATTTCTCTGTTTGTCTGTCTGTTTGCTCGGGATAAACTCCGAAGCGACTGGACCAATTTTAATGAAATTTTGAACAGTGGTAGCTTAAACCATCGAGCAACATTTAGGATACTTACAATGCCTGTAAATAAAAGTTGCCGTGCGATGTAAAAAAATATTAAAAACAAACTTCAGTAGAACGAAACGCGCCAAGTGTCACTTTTTCAACCCTATACCATTGTACATAGATACTGACAGATACAAATAACTGATGTCTAAAGTCATTGTCAAACAAATGTCAAGTCATTCAATCTATCAAAATAAAACAAAGTGAAACAAAGTATTAAATATTTAATATTAATCTGTTATTGAAAGCATAGAAATTATGGAAAATTGCCTGTGTAAATAATAGGAGGAGCAACAACGCCACATGTCAAGGATTGAGCCACAAGTGATAGTAGACACTGATGTGTTGCAATGGTCTCTCCAGTATCACCTGTTGTTGCTGACCATCACCTGTATAATGTAACACCAAAGTTTTATTAACGGTATGTAGATATCACTTTTACAATTTTACCCACCAGTATGTTACCTACTGCTTTTCCTATTCATCTAAACTTTAATCATCCAAAAATTCAACTGGTAGGATTGCAGAATAATTAATAAGAAGTGAAGCTCTTCTTCCAGAGAAAGAATTGAAGAGTTTCTTCCATTTGAATTTGGAAAATCTACTCTCATACAGTTCATATTCAGATAATTCAGAAATTGAGGCAGACAATAAACAATATTTCTTATCCAGATCATAACCTTAGCCTCACAGTCTTTAGAAATGCCACCAATACATAGCTATCACGACAAAAACTTTGTTTCAGAGAGCAAGGGGCAGCAATGATAACCAAAACCTGGCTGCTGATTGTCAACATGTAAGGAAGGTTGTTGCATACCCCGTGCCAAACCCGCTACAATTGAACAAGAAGATTAACCAATTTTTACCACCTTTCAAGTGTCACATCACATACCTCTCCAAGATGCAGGGGAGTACAGACAGGAATGTGACTGTGGCATCTTCTACATCGGTGAATCAACAATTAGTATAGGCATGCAGATTATAGCATATAAATAGCTGATTTATTTATATTTATTTATGTAACAAAAAACCACTTCATAATTATGTTTAGACCAACCTAAGCAACATCTCATACTGCAAGATCTCAAGACACAAAAAGCTTTTTCTGGGTGGTTAGGAACGTCAATAGATATTAATGAGAGATGGTAGTTTCTTGGTCTACCTGTGACCACGGATGCTGATAATAATTAGAAACGTCAGGCCCTCTATTTCATTTTAAATAAATGTGTGGGAAATGAATCTTTAAAGTGTTTTAATTCAATGTGTAGTGTTTCCTCCATATTGGTTTGTATAAATTAAATGAAATTTTGGTACTTTACTTTATGGTACTTGCCAAAATATAACAAAATATATATTTAGATCCATTTTTTCCACACAACAAAGTAAAATATTAGTAAAGTAGTAGTTTTTTTTTGTGGCAAAGTACTTAGTAGTTAAAAAGTAAAGTAACCATATAATCCTATCAGACAAAGGAACTCTTAATCAAAATACAAATTGTGAACGTCCAAATAATCGGTATGGTCATAATAATTGATCACCTTTTATGTACTACTTGCTTCTTATTGTTGTAATAATAAATATTTATTTATTTATTTATTTAAACTTTATTGCACTGTATATTGTACAATTGGCGGACTTAATGCCTTAGGGCATTCTCTACCAGTCAACCGCTTGGGAATGCAGAAAATTTAATCATTTTAATTTAAATATACTGATTTTGTTTCAAAATAAGTTTAATAAAGCTTACTAAGCATTCTATATCGCCCTTTAGTTTTAGTTAAGTAATACAGGGTGACTTGAAGATGGGTGCAAAGCCTGGAGGCGGAAGTAGTATAGTTGAGCCATGTTTGTCTTAGACGAAGTCTCACTATTTTTCTTAAATACTTATTATGTTTTTTATATAAAACCTAAACTTTTACAATTCATTGCTAACAATGGCCAATTTTAATGATAAGTGAGTTCTAAAATTTACTTTAATTACCATAAATAAATACTTTATATCTTGCGTACTTATAAGTACTTATACTTAAGTATCTTATTTGTAAAATCATAAGCCTAAATAATTAAAAATTCTACCCAAAGTCACTATTCCACGCGGACGAAGTCGCGGGCACAGCTAGTATATAATAAATCACGCTACAATGGGCGGCAAGAGAGTAAAACGCACGGACGAATTCGTGGGGAACTGCTAGTAAATATAAATATATCATTCTCATATTTTTGTATGGATTGTATCTTAATAACTAATGCTGACCAATCATAAAGTGCATTCCATCGAAGTTCGAAGACGAATGGGATGATAACGAAATGACGTAACCCTAAGCGATAAGTTTCAAGTTGTCGCGTCATACTATCTGTTTAATAGCAGTTGATGAATTGTTTTTACTGCCACTATTAACCTACTAGACTACTGCTATTGGATCAGTGTCTGCATCACAGACATGTACTAAAATGGATGTCGCACGTCGCCCGCAACTTTAAAAACCATACTATGCAAAAAGTTTTGTTTTCGATGTTAATAGTAGAAATTATAGTTTAGTAAGGGCACCATGCACAAAAATTTCGACACCATATAATTTGAATATAAATGAATTAAATTCGACCAGTCAAAAACTTATAAAACAACTGTTTTCCTGGCTTTTTTGACTGATCACAAATTAAATTTGATTTAATTGTCTATTCTGATGGTGAGAAAGCGTGAACTAAAATCGTCAGAAGAATTGAAACGGTGAGTCCTAATGTTCGTTGACGCCATTTTCAACACGCGAAGCTCCTACAAACAATCATTCGCATCATCTATTCAGATTGAATAATCTACGGTCTACATATTAAGCACTGTGAATCATACTGAACGTTTAAGTTATGTGTGTGTTTACTTGGGTGTTCAAGTTAATAGATTGATAACAAGAAGTAGTTCATGTTCGGCACGATGCAATTTGTGCAATGGCGCAACATAGTTTTTGCCTTACGAAGTGTAGATTGGATATTGATTGGTTTTGAGCTCCCATAATTTATTTATAACCAATTTAAGACAAAAATTTGTTACTGAATAGGACCATCTCGAGAGTCATTTATGTAAAATATCCGAAAACTTAGTGTAAAACATTTGACGAACTGAAAGCTTCTAAAATTTTGCGTACGTTCCTGGAACCATGAAATACTTTTAAGATCACTATGAGTATTAAAATACTTATTCAGTACTTATATTATCACTTAATTACCTACAGGCAAAATTATTTACTATAGGAGGTTTCAAGTTCAGAATCGGTTTTGAAGTCGGTTCAAAACCGGTTTTGAAAACTTTATTTATAAATCTGAACACTTGAAATCTGCCATAATACTACTACTGCCCTACTATTTAAATAGCCATTTTGACGACGCGTTTGGTGTAGTGGTTAGCGCTCCTGACTACTATGCCGGCGTCGCGGGTTCGAATCCTGCAAGGGGCAAATGTTTGTGTGATGAGCACGAACATTTGTACCTAAGACATGGATATTTATATGTATTTACGTATTTATGGGAGACGCCCCCGTAATATCGTTGTCTGGTATTCGTAGCACAAGGAAGAAAATTCCTTAGTTCGAAACCAAGACAATTGGTGTGTTGTCTGGCGCATATTTATTTATAAAAATGTTAATAATCACGTTTTCTATACACAAACGACTCTCATTTGACATTCTTTCTATAAAAATTGAAAACGTCAAAAAAGCATTCTATAAGCGGCTAAATTATAACTGAATCAAAACCAATAACAATGACTTAACCGTAAATTATATCTTGATGTCTATTGAACAATTTTAACAACAAAATGAAATGTACCATCGATAATATTATTTTCTCCGCTGACAACATAATGTAGGCGGTGCGTGGGTCGATATTTATCGAGATTATTAGAACTGTTATTATGTTTAAGGTTCTATGAATCTTAATAATTTACAAGACATAACTTTTAAGACAAAAAGTATTGTATTTTCTTATTGTTACACACATTTTATTGGTATGATAACATAGTTTTTTTATAGATTATTGTTTTGACGAAATATTATTTTCAACTACCGTTGTGTTCTTTGGTCATAATTTATGAATTGAAAATGTAAAGTTAAAGCAAACAATTCTGGTTTTGCTTAAAGTTATCTAAGTAAACTCGTAGTATACCTTAACTTTTTGATATTGAAGTGAGTGAAAAGTTTTTAATTTGCTGTCGTAAAAACCACAAAATTATAGATGGTGGTTCTAACTAAGGTACCGACCTACAATTTGAAGTCCCGTTTAAATTCAAAGGGCTCTGGGGGTGACTAAAATACTCCTAATGATTGTCTTGTAATCGATTTTGTTGAAATCCATTAGTGTTAGTGTTCATTACATTTTAGAATGAGATTTTAGTACTGTTACTGAAACATTGCCTTGGAAAGAGGTAGGGAAACGAATGCTTACTTTTCGCGTTTTTATCTTAGTTGATTTATTTTACCCGTAATAGGTTAATTATATTTTTTTATGTTTTTTACCGAAAAAACAATGTTTCTGATCGTTCAAATGCCTCCCGAAATCTTTGTTGTTCCACACTGCCCGGTGGCATAAACTGCAAAAATTAAGACAAACTCGGCTTAACTAATACCAACTTTAATCATACCGGAGCTTTTTACACTTTACCTAACCAACTATTTAAAACGCAACGGCAATGTATATACTTACTGCTAAACACAAAAAACACAGGTGAGAATGAGTAATTTATACTACATTTTGCTTTACTTGCCGTAATGGTGTATCCGCACCGGCCGCCGGCATAGCTGTCATGCCGCAGCGGCATTTTCCATGTTATCTGACCATAGAATTATTATTCAGGAATATTAATTTTAAGTATCTAACACGATTCGACAAATGCGGCCTGCAAAGCCGCTGGCCGGTGTGGAAACACCATTAAGCGGATGTCTATTATGGTTTTCAAAATGACGTCTGTAGTTCAATTTTGATATTTCTTCAATCATTGGATCAATCACTAAAATGGCATTCATTTGCGTCTTTAGAGATTTTGTAATTTTTAATATGTTTCTTATTCTTTTCTATAAATATATTAGAATTAGTTAAGAAATAATACTTGTTTATGTGAATTTGTTTTGTAATAGCGGTAAGTGTTACACTTTTTTGATTCGTGAATTGCATTGTATTTATTTTCAACAATCACTAGCTGTCACAAATATATGTTTCGTGATTCGGTACGAAAATAATAATTAGGTACATGATGGAAGATAGCATTTACCGGCAACCTTGTACGGATCGGGGATCACACTGGACGATGACCGCTTCTAACTGGACACTTTGGACAACTATGGGGGAGGCCTATTTTTAGGAGTCCTGCGACCGACAAAAATGATGATGGTTATGGAAGAAGAAAAAAAATGTGTCAACCTCTGATGACCTGTGAGAAGGGAAAAGTGACTATTCCCACCACTGTGACTACTGTATTGTTAGGATCATTAAATTGAAGAAACCACAACTTATCAAAGTAATCCCTTACTTGCAGAAAGTTATAACGTTTTTGTAGAGGTAGACAAGCCACATTCTTCCGTTTCACGCATACTTCATTTCAAGAACGAAAATAATATTTTACATATTCTTCGATGTTGTCTGATTTTCATTCCAATCAGTTCGAAATGTTCATTTTTGTTACAGATCAAATATGTGCCAGGATTTATACGAACGGACTAGGACCGTTGCAATAATTTTAATTGTAAGTATTAATAAATTATCGTCTCAAATGCCATGCTTACGGCCTGTTTGACAATGTCATGTGTTACATTTAAATTATTCGTTGGTTAGTGGTTATTTGATGATGGTGAAACATGCCCTTAGTGTTTATTTTTGTTCCTGCTCATTGGTCAAATCCTACAAGTTTGCAAGTTTTGTCGAAACGATGGAAAATAAGAGTAAGGAGGTGTGACAGGCGATCATCTTATAAGGCGCTATTTTCTAAAAAACCGGTTAAGTGCGTGTCGGACCCGCGCACTGAGGGTTCCGTGCCACCCTTAACTGAATTCAGGGTCCACTTACTTTCACTTAACGAAAACATCACAATATATTGCGACAGCAAAAATAACTTTGTTTTTCATAGTGTTTGTATGAAAGACAAAGTTATATTTGCGGTAGATAAAAATGTGCAATGCAATATCTCAAAAACTACTGGTTCGAACTCCTTCAAACCAATTTTCGTTGCAAGTTTTTGTTGAGATCTACATCATATATTTTTTTCAAAATTTTCACTTTCTTAGTTCAAAAGTTAGAGGGGGGGGGGACGCCCATTTTACCACTTTGGAAGCGTCTATATCTCAAAGCTTACACTTTAAGAAAAAATGGTTTTAGAAACCTCAGCATCATTTTAAAAGACCTATCCATAGACACTCCTCACGCATAGGTTTGAGTAAAAAAAAATTTTTAGGTTTTAGTTTCATGTATGGGAGACCCCCCTTAAATATTATTTTTTCTTACTTTTTGTATCTGAATCGGAAAGCGGTGAACAAAATACACCTACCTACCAAGTTTCAGCTATGTGATGCTTATAGTTTCAGAATAAAGTGGCTGTGACATACGGACGGACAGACAGACAGACAGACAGACAGACAGACAGACAGACAGACAGACAGACTTGACGAAACTATAAGGGTTCCGTTTTTTGCCATTCGGCTACGGAACCCTAAAAAGGTAGAGGAGATGGACTGATTTGGCTGATACACCGGTGATCCATTGTCAATGGTCGTGGTTGAACTTCATTCAAAGAGAATACTCAGTTACATAATAATAATATGCACTAGTCAACACACTAATTGTCTTGGTTCTGAAGAAAGGAATTTCTACTTTTTTTAAATATATTTGAAACGGGTTCGCTCTGTTCACAAATACCGAGAAAAAAACCAATTTTGCACCAGAAAACTATTGTTATGGTATGGGTCTTCCCTAAAATTAAAATTATCTTTTCAGATTTTTAACATAGTTTTGGTTGTGCTCGGTATAGTAATGGTTACAAATGCCAGTGACACCGAACCCCCTGCACGTGGTACCGAACCCCCTGCACCCTGGACACGGCGTTCAGAAACCCTTAAATATATGGTCGAGATTATGCAAGATGAAACAGAAACCGGACTAATTCGCGTCAGTCCCCGTCGTTCAACACCCCGCAGAGGCACAACTCGCAGAAAAAGGTATAAAGGATCCAAGAAAACTAAAGGAAGACTCCCATTGAAGGCAATTGCCATCATATTAATAGTGATAGCAAGCTTGGGCCTTGGAGCTGCCTTGTTGCTACTATATGGTGTTCTTAAAGTAAGTTAGAAGGTTTAGTGTAGATACGAGTTCAAACTCTCAAAATAATATGCTTTTACAATCACATAACTCTCAGTCAAGTCACCAGACGACAAATATCCCGCGACATCGTGCAAAGTAGCGTAACGTTGCGGCGTCGTAGAAACAACCCGCCAAGTGCGAGTCGGACTCACGCTCCGAGGGTTCCGTGCCAATTTCAACTGAATTACCACTTACTTTATGTTAGCAAGAATACAATATTTACATTATTTTTTTACTGCAAAGATAACTCTGTTTTTAATAATGTTTGTATGAAGGACAAAGTTATATTTGCGGGTGTTGAAAATGTGCAATATCTCACAAACTGCCTCTTTGAACTCGTTCAAATAAATTTTCGTTGAAAGTATTTGTATAGATCACTTGCAATAATACAAACGCAATTCACTTGGTTTAGGCCCGTGAGTATGATGTAAGAACCAAAGACACTTGGTCTTTGAGAATCAAATTCAAGCGAGAAAATAATAATAGTTAGGTTTTTGACTGGCAAAGGTTTTTTTAGGTGACAGATACAGGTAGAGGTTTGAAAGTAAAATTAATAAGTAAAAAGCTAGGTATAGGTAAACCGCTTCATTGAGACTTCGCCTTCTGGGCACAGGGGCGCGGGGGGAGGCGATAGCGGCTCGCGCAAGAGGCGGACAGCGGTGTTTCCAACTCGCCCGCGCCGCTCTCTAACCGCGTTCTCGTCTCCCCCCGCACCCCTTTGCCCCGCAGGTGAGGTCTCAATTTCGCGGTCTACATAGATCTCTGGATTGCGCAGTTATGTGCAAGTAGGCCTGCTTCAAATTAATATTTTTATTTTTGTTCCAGAAAAATAGCTCACTTGTCAGTGTATATTTCTACTACGGTATTGTGGCCTTTTTACTTTATACGGTTTTCACCATAGCACTATTTGTTCAAAAAGATTATACATTCGGTGTTGTAGGATTGATTATCACTGGTAAGTACACTTGCATTCAGTACCCCAATCACGAAAACTATCGACTGCTTAAGCGTATAAAGAAAAAAAACATGCAAGTAGGTCTGTTAAAACTTTTGCTGCACCCATTGGTAAGACCCTTAGGTTCAACTGGCATATAATGCTTTAAGCATTAAGTTCACGTTTGTACACCATGATTTGTGCCATAAAGACATCAAATTTAAATTCAAATCAGGGTAAGTTTATGTAATAAAAATACATGTTAGCTACAGATTTAATTATTGAATTCAACACTAGCTTTCAACGATTTCAATGCGGAGACTTAGATGTTATGTCAAATATAATTCAAAAAAACATGAAATAAAACATAACATATTTAAAAAATAACATACTGTTAAAATACACTATTTAATCAGTAGGATTCATGAGAATACAAAATCGTGTTACACACAAAACTTCTCTTTTATCCGAAATATACTACATGTACTTAGGTACTATGTAATCCAATTTTCCGCTGCGGAGATATGATTTGATTATGATTACCTCAAAAGGTAAAACGGAACCCTCATAACATCACTTTGTTGTCAGTCAGTCAGTCTGTCAAGCAAGATCCATTTTCTCGTAAACGCAATGTACATAGCAACTAAGGCGGAACAGCTCTTACAACATTCGCTTTGAATTTGTGTGATATTGTGACTCAAAATTTCAAGTCCTAAAACTTACTTTACTCATTACACTCGTACGGATCCAGCATAAAAACTCAATTTTTACTGGCACATCACTACAGGGTGACTCTGTAAACATTGGCGATATTTTAAACTAGTAACCTACTCATGATTCATAGTCCCTTCCACATATTAAAATGAAAATAAATTGATTTAAAGTATCTTATGATGAAACTGAGAAAAATCATATCAAAAACTTTAGAAATGATAATTTCTTCAAATTAAGCTCATAAATTACAGTTTAAGACTTTGTTTAAGATTTTAAAAATTTACTAATAATAATATCTAAACGTATCAGAAAATACTATGCCTAAAATCGGAGTGATACTTAATGACTTTTGAAATGATATTTCATAACAATTGATTTTCATTTTAATATTGCCAATGTTTTCAAAGTCATCCTGTATATACCAATTCAGGCGAGCCACTGCCCAGCTGTGGCATATTCTCAAAATTAACTAATATTATTCCTTTAATCTTACAGTGGCACCTTTGCCCATGTTGTATATTATATGGAAATTCAGGAATATGGTAAAATAAGACGAATGGGGTCGAATGAAGAAGGAGTTTTCGAAGAGAGAGATTTTTCACCTTGTCACCTTAATTTGGACATTAATTTGAAAGAGAACCTTTGGAAAAAACGGAAATACACTGTGAATTTAAAATATTCCATACATTGTTTCTTTATTTCGGCATCTGTATTCACTCTTATATTTATAATATCTGAGTTACCTGAGTATTAGAGTTTTTTTTGGAGAAAAAATGGATGAAAAGCTCAAAATACTGATAAAAACAAAGTTTTATGAAATAAAAAAACCGGCCAAGTGATAGTCGGACTCGCGCACGAAGGTTCCGTATCTACTACGTGTGTAAGCACTTTTATTTTTCTAATAATGACATGTAAAATCTGATTGAGATACAAGGTTTTGATTCCCTTAAAATATCAAAATATCCGAAATTATGACACAAAACCGGCTATAAATTTTGATAGCACTGACTCACATTTTCTGTCAAAATTTCAAATTAGACACTTCACTAACGGTCTCAAACATCTATATACCTTATATATATATAAAAGAAAGTCGTGTTAGTTACACCACTTATAACTCAAGAACGGCTGAACCGATTTAGCTGAAAATTGGCAGGGAGGTAGTTTAGAGCCAGGAAAAGAGCATAGGATACTTTTTATCCCGTTAGACGGGGCCAGGGCTGGGGTGGGATGGGGCCGGGGCGAAACGGTGGGGAGGTAGCTTAGAACCAGGAGAAGGACATAGGATCCTTTTTATCCCGTTAAACGGGGCCGGGGCTGGGGCGAGACGGGGCCGGGGCGAAACAAAGTTCGCTGGGACCGCTAGTTTCATATAAAGCCGCGTGCACACACGGAGCATGTTAACAGTAACATTTATTACCGGAACCGCGTCCCGTGAGTAAGTCTGCACTCTCGTAATCCTTAGTGATTTGCTGCAGGCTGAATTAATAAGCGAACGTGCAGGAAGTACTGCTACCTCAAATTCAGCCGGTGTATGATGGCGAGATCAGACTGGACATTTTGGCACTAAGATAAAAAAATATATTTTGCTAAGGTGAGGTAATGTTTACATTTGTACCTAAGGAGTGTTATATATTTAGTATTCATGGGAGACGCCCCCGTCATTATCGTTGTCCAATTGTGACCTAAGGAAGGTAGGAACCTCATTCGCGCGTGACATAGTGCATAGGGAAGAAAATTCCTTACTTCGAAACGAAGACAATTGGTGT